>VDFB02332224.1:0-37144 GCA_007258455.2 Sequoia sempervirens
TTGCAAAATATCTAAAGTATAAGTCAAAAAATAATAATTGATTTCAAACTTGTTGGTTGAAAATTTTGTATTCTTGTGAAAGCATACAAAATTGTGGTTTCAATCACAACACGTGAGATTAAGCTCTCCTAATTAAGGGAAGGCTCCCCCTTTAACTAAATGAAACTAAATGGGTAGGACAGCAATCGTTCCTCTTATTTCAGGAAAGATTATGTTCTTTTCTCTTCACAGAAAAGAAATAGTAACAGTTGATATAACTTATTACAGTAGCTATGTAGTGGAATTAAGAAAGAGAAAATAAAGTTTCCTGAAAGCACAAAGACTTTCGTTACTTCCTCCGGGACGGGAAAACAACCAATAAGCACAAAGTCTTGAGGAATGAGATCCTATCTACCCTTTTCAGAATGATTATTTTATGAAAACATACAACATAAAACAGCGCAAAGTCTGTAACTACAAAGTATTTATTAATTACTCTAAATGAGAATTAATACGAGCACAAAGACTTGCAATTGTTCTCAATTTCTAATACTAACTATAAATTCAATCTTCACATTTACAGCACAAAGACTACAGATATTTAAATTGAATCTCTCTTCAGCAATATTCCACAATTCTCAAGTAGTTACAAAATGATGCTCCAAAATGACATAAGAACATGAAGGATGCAAAATAAGAATTCAGCTCAAAGTTTGAAATTCCAACTTCTTGATATTACTTGAAAATTCACAATATTCAACTATAAAGCTCAAAGACTTTATGAGTACAAAATTCTGCAGAGTTTTCTTGCTTGCTAAAAAGATAAAAGATTACAATAGACCCCCTCAAGTATTTATAGGAGGGAGGTCTGGAGAAAAAGGTGGGAGGATCTCAACAAACTTGAGAAAATCTCTCAACGGATAACTAATTGCAATTGACTTATTCAAAATTACAATCCAAATTGTGATTTGTTTTGTAATAAATTACATGTAATTACATTTTTCAAAACTGCAAAGAAAGAACACTTGCAATTGCAAAACTTGTTGTTACATATATTTGTCGAAAGTAAAAATACATAAAACAACCTAATATTTTAATTTGTTTCATTCCTATCTTTGAAAGACAAGAATTTGCTGATGATCATCTGCAATTCATTTGCATCGGGGCCCAGTGTGTTCTTGGCAACTGCAACAGTCTTCAAGATTATATCAAAATATCTGATTGTCGCAAGTCTATGTTCTTCATAAGAAGTTTGCATTTTATCAAGGATTATCTGATGATTAACAAGTTTATGAATTGAATCCATGGTAAACTGCTCTGATTCCAATTGTTGACGAAGATTTGTTGCCATTTCTGTAGTAACTAAATCAGCTGCAAGTAATTCACCTTCATGATTCAAAACTGTGCAAGAGATTTTCTCAAAACTTGAAAGAATATCCTGCTGAACTTCATCATTCATTTCTAATGTGGCCTGGATATCTTTGATAAGATCTTGAATAACTAATGACTTATTCGTCATAAGTTCTTCAAATTCTATGTACTTCTCTCTGTTTGGTAAGATTGAGTTGCTGCATAGAATTTGTAACTTGACTTGATCTATCTCATGCCAGATTTTTAAATCCTTTTCAAGCGATTCCAAACTTTGCTTGAAAGCTTCCAAAGTCTGATTTAGCTTTATTTTGGCTATTCTGACATTTTTGAGAACTTGCAAGGTCTTTTCAATCATTGGAATGCTTTGATCAATCAGCTGAGTTATCCATGAATCAACTGCTTTGGCCTTTTGTGCAATTCTTTCTAATTGCCTAACTGATTCATTAGGAGTAGCTGCAGATAGAGAACCAACTGCTTCTGATGATCCAGTAATTCTTTGAATAACTGAAACTAGCTGATCATTATCCTCCTTGAGCTTTTCCTTTTTGGCTAGAAGTTCATTATAGCTTTGTGCCAAAATTGTTACTGAACTCTGAGCATCTTGCATCATATTAGCATGAGTCTGCTTACCCAATTCCACCCTAGTGAATCTGTAATCAAATACCTGCATCTCTTCATGTGGTTTGTCAACAAGAGGTTCTGCAATCTCAGCATATTTCATTTTATTGCTGTCAACAAACACTTGCGAGACTGTTTTTGCCTTCTTTGCAACCATTGGTTTTGATTTCTTCAATTTTTGGAAATCAAAAACATTAGGAGACACTGCTTGTTTCTTTCTTTTAGGAGAAATTGAATTTAACCATGGAGGAAGATCCAAGGTTGTCACATCTAAAATGGCAACTGCAGCTTGTGTAGAAATAGACTCAGTTTGTGTTACAACAGAAATTCTAGGGGGCGCCTCAGTTTGTATAGCAACTATATTTTGTTCAGAAGACAAATTACGACTAGGATCAGCCATGAAACAATTAAAGCTTATTACTAATGTATCAATCTCTGGGAGAGTTATTTCTGACATGGCCGAAAAGATTGGATTTGCATCAAAGATACTCTCCAAGTTATTGGGTAAGCTTCTCATGGGTGTATTCATTATTGATGAGGGCTGGTGACTAGCCCTTGGAGGTAGGATAGAAGGAACAAATACTGTGGAGAAGGAATCAACATCACTGTTGATAGGGGAGATAGGAGATATGGCTGAATCTGGTATTGGAGCTTCAATGTGAGGAGTCATCTCACTTAGAATGGTAGAGGTTTCAAGAACCTCTTCTTCTTCTTGCTGATCCAAAACTTGAATCTGCATTTTGTTAACTTCTTTCCCCTTTAGTGTTTCCTTTTCTAATGGTTGTTCCACAGCTCGGCTTACCTTCAACTTAATTCTAGTACCTGAAGAAGAAGCTCCTTCTTTTGATTTCTCTCTAATTTCTGACTTCAATCCTTTAGGACCAGCCGGATCATCTTTAGCCCTAACTCTGATTTTAATAGTCTTAACACCTATGCTTTTGAGCCAAGCGTTGGTGTTTGCTAAGACTGACTGAAACCTATCAAAAATAGAGACAAATTCTTTTTGAGACCACTGGATTGCAGGAATGGGCGCATTAGCAACTCTTTGTTCTTCATATTCAGGATCTAAAACCTGCCTATCATCAATTACTCCCTCTGGAACTAAGGTCAAATTCAGATCAACAATTTGCTCCACTGTGAGCCTGCAATAATCCATTCTGTATATATCTTTTTCTGTCCCGAGGTCTGCCCAAATGTCTTCAATGCGATGCACATGAGTGAAGGCTCTTTTAATTTTCTCTTTCATCCTTTTATAATCGAAATCCCTTCTGGCTTGAAATCTCTTTAATGTTATTTCCTGAAGTTCAGTCTCCATTGCTTTGGCTCTTGAGGAAGTCGTCAAAGAATACCTCCCAATTACCAATGGGTTATGTGATGAAATACTGATTCCAGCCTTGTGTTGTGTAGCTTGACGTGCATGCACTGCCATCAACTGCCTTCCTAGCTCCATCAAAATAATCTTATCTGACGGATACCTTGGAAGCATGTAAGGTTGGTCTTCAAAGCATCTGACTCTCATATAAGTGAAGGTAGGGAATTGAAGGAACAAGCAACCATACTCATTTACTTTATTCCAAGCCGCCTCAGATACCCTGTTGTTTACCAATGCTTTGTCAAATAAACACATAAAATGACCAAAGAAAGCATCTTGAACTCTTCTATAATGTGCCCGGCTTGGTTTTAAAGTCAGCTGATCATAATATTCCCATACAGGCACCAATGATCTGTCACCTTGAGGAGATAGGCCTGGAAAATGCCTCAATGAAGCTGCTATATAAACCAAATATGAGTTCATGTAGAAGGTAAGAGTGGTAGGAACCTGTGCAAGCTGTTCACACAAACTGTCACTGATTATTTCACCCCAAAATATTGGATGCTGTGCTTTTGTGATGACCACAATGAACTTATACATCCAATTTTCAAACATATTGGAAACCTTCAACCCTGCTATTCTGCTCAGGAGAGTGATCATATCATTAATCTCTTCCTTAAAATCAGACCGATACAATTTGGGTATCCGGGTCACACAAGGTCGTGATTTGAGAAGCCACTTAGAATTGATATGTTTGATACAAGATTCTTTTTCTGCTCATAATATTTGTGAGCACTCTTCAATGTGATTTCTGAATATGTAGGAGCATCAGGAACTCTGAAAATTCTGTTGATTGTCTCAGCATCAAGTCTAATAACCACGTTGCCATCATCGTCCTTGATAGTTCTAGATTGACTGTCAAAACGGGATGCACATGCAAGAACAAATTCAGGCTCAAGAGCAGCAACAGGAAAAGAAGATACCAGGTGAATATGACTTCTCAGCAACAATTGCATGTCGTGAGAAGTTGATTTCTCAGCTCTCCCCAAAAACTCGGACATATCAACATGCCCAATTTCTGTGTCCTTGATTTCGTCAATATTTGAGACCACGTGAGACGGGGAAATCTCATTCTGATACTTATCAAATTTATATTTCATCTTTTTGCTTATTGGAGAAGCTGGTTCGTCTGTCATTGAACAGGAATCTGCAAGGCTGCGGTGAAAACCCCATAAGGTAAGAACATCATTAATATCAACGTGAGTGGACATGGTGAAACTCAAACCCTAGGACAATGAAAACGTCTTTAGGAAAAATGATGGAGAATGAAGGATGAAGACGAATTTGGATCTTAGTAGAATGATTGCAACAAAAAGCAACATTTTGTCTTCTTGAAACAGCAAGACAAAGAGATTTTTGACTTGGATTGGAGTTACGTCAAAAAAAGTTCAACTTTTGAGCTTTTTAAAGCATTTCGGGTTTTTCAATGACTTCAACAATTTTATAAAAGGTAGTCGGGATTTTTTAGACATTTGACAATTTAACAATTTTGCAATTTTTAAAATTGTAATTCTAGCTGTAAATCCTGACTTGCATTTTTGGTTCTCAAAACCCGAAATAAGTCTCAAAGTGAAATATTTTGTGGAAAATGACAATGGAGGATTTGAGGTGGATGAATGGAAACGGAATGAAGTGAAAACTTTATTGCTGGGAAGAATGGCGTAATGAAAAACGCGTTTTGTATGAGGCATTTGGAAAATGAAAAATGCATTTGATATGGAGTTTAAGAATGGAGGTATGGAAGAAAATGAAAAGCAAATATCGAAGGGATGAAGAAAACGGAGGGCATGTGGCTTATGAAGGGTATATGATAAATGAAAAATGCGTATTTAGTGAAGGCGGGTTAAATAAGAGTGAAAACGCATTTTATGAAGGAAGATAATGACAATGAAAACGCGTTTTTGTAAAACAAAAGTGAATACTAACAAATATATGTGAAAGCGAGAGTAAAAAAAAAGGCGGATGATAGTGCAAAAACGTGTAAAAACGTTGAAGAAAAATGCATTTTCAATAAAAGACATTAAAATCTAAAGTGAAATGCATAAATGAAGATCACGTTTTAATACAAAATGATAAGTAACAGAAAATGAAATTAGAAAGAAACAAGGAAAAGAATAACATACCTGAAAAGAAGTTTGTAAATAAAAATAATGACGAAATAAACCCTAGGCGCGTTCAGAAAATGAAAGAGAACTGGCTATTTACTGATAAAAATCCGAACTTCAAGCTTTAAGATCGATAAAAACTCCTTGAAACAGGGAAGTCAAAACAAAAAAGGATTCAAATAGCTCGAATCAGAACAACGTCGGACTTTTTAGAGTTCATTGCAACATAAAATGTCATCAAAAACTGAAATCGGGCTTTTAAAATCATTTAGCAATTTTATTTAAAACAAATTCAGACCTTTTTGATCTAATAACAATTCACTTAAAGCAAATCGGGTTTTTAAAACCATCTAACAATTTCACTTTTTACAAAAATGAGCACTCATAACAAATTCGGACTTTTTGACTCACTTAAGCAATTTCGGAATTTTTAAGAGCTTTAGCAATTTTGCCTTTTAAGCCAAAATTTCCCTACTTGCTGAGTTGCTCCAAAAACCCGATTTTGACCAAAAGACAAGGAAAAAGACTCAGAAATTGACAAAAACGGAAAAGAAAGAAAGAAAAAGAATAGCCCAAAGGTTTATAAACCTAAAATCGAGATTTGCCACTCTTTGCACCTCGTAATGCGTGCCTTAGAGAAGAAAATTTTCAAATTTTATGAAAATTTTGAGTGGTTACCCAAATTTTAAAACGAGTCAAAGATTCGGGATAACAGCTGGCTCCGACTGGGGAATTGCCTTTGAAAACGAAGGTAGTAGAATCCAAAATCAGCATGTGCCTTAGGATTCATTGGGCTACGGAGTCATCAAATAAAACGTAAAAGACTAAAAGATTAAAAAGACTAAAAGACTCAAA
Source organism: Sequoia sempervirens (assembly GCA_007258455.2). NCBI lineage: Eukaryota > Viridiplantae > Streptophyta > Pinopsida > Cupressales > Cupressaceae > Sequoia > Sequoia sempervirens. Next base: position 6,301 of record VDFB02332224.1, read on the forward strand.
AGACTAAAAGATTCAAACCTTATGTACAAAAACAAATCTAAAACTCTACTGAAAGTAGTGTTTTAGATGTTGCCCACTGTAAGGCAGTGCGAACAGAGTGCCATCTTGATATGCCAGTAGAAAGCTATTTTCACCGATCACTTGATGAATTACAAAAGGGCCACGCCAAAGAGAATCAAATTTCCCATGCATTCCTTTAGGTTCCCTCCTCTTATCCCAAAGCAAGACATGATCTCCAACTTGGAAAACTTTCTGCTTTGCTTTTTTGTCGAAAAGAGCTTTAACTTGCTTCTGATGGTCGTTGATACGATCCACCACTTGTGAACTTTGTTCCTCTAACTGTGAGAGAAACATAATCCGTTTATCAAGAGAACTTTCAAATGTGGCATCTTCTACAACCTTAATCAATTTGAGAGCTGGAAGTTCCAATGTAATAGGAATTTCTGCATTTACCCCATAGAGCAATTGAAATGGAGACATGCCAATGGTTCTCTTGGGTGTAATGCGATCAGCCCACAAAGCATCATACAACGCTTTATGCCATGATCTTTGATTCTCATCCACAAGCTTCCGGATGATAGTGATCAAATTTTTGTTACTTGATTCTGCTTGACCATTACCTTGAGGGTAATAATCTGATGAGTGAGCCAATATTATGCTATAATCAAAACAGAACTGAGTTACCTCATAAGAGGAGAATGAAGATGCATTGTCTGTCACTACCTTATAAGGAACACCAAATCTAGACATGATGTTTTCTTTTAAAAATCTACACACTACCTCAAAAGTAGCATGTTTTACAGGAATAGCCTCTACCCACTTGGTAAAATAGTCTGTTGCAGCAAGAACAAAAGTATGTCTAGCACTTGAGTGAGGATTAATGACGCCAATGAAATCGATTCCCCACTGCCTGAAAGGCTCTTCTATCACAACTGGTTTTAATGGTTGTGCCATCATTTTTTGTTACCAACAAATTGCTGGCATTGTGTACATTTACGTACCCATTTATATGTGTCTTGAAAAAGCGTCATCCAATAATACCTAGCTCTCAAGATCTTGTGAGCAGTTACTGATGGAGAAAAATGACCACCACATGCTAAATTGTGAAAAGATTCAAGCAACCTGTCTTGCTGTGCCTTATCAACACAACGTTGAAAATTACCATCAAGAGTCCTTTTGTATAAACCACTATCCCAAAGAATGTAATTTGCAGCCTTAAGTTTTAAATTTCTCTTTTCTTTAAAAGAGAGATGAGCTGGACATTCACCATAAGTCAGAAAATAGGCAATGTTTGAATACCACTCATCAGTAGTGCTGACAAACAACACTTTAGGAAGATTTTCATAAACCTCCTCTTCACTTTCTTCTGAACTGCTCTCAGCCATCAGCTGACATAAACCTTTTCCACGGACAAGCTTAGTAGGTTTTATTTCTAAATCATACTCTTGGATTTTTGCCACCCAATTTCCTCTTTTTGTACCAAAATCCTGCTGTGTCAAAATAGATTTGACAGCTGTGTCTGGAACTAACACTACCGTATGAGAATTAAGAATGTAAAACCTGAAATACTTAACTGCCTTCACTACAGCAAAAGCGTTCTTCTCAACTGTAGAGTATTTGAGCTCATGAAGCTTTAACGGACAACTCATGAAGGCAATGGGAGACTCAATCCCTTTTGAATTTTGCTGCATCAGAATAGCAGACATAGTATGTTCTGAAGCATAACTGTACATAATAAAATCTTTAGTGTAATCTGGACTAACCAGCACCGGGGCATGAGCAATTGCATCTTTGATTTCAGTAAAAGCAGCTTTACCTTCATCATTCCAAAGAAAAACAGCTTTTCCTTTCATCATATCAATGATGTGACGTGTTTTCTCAGCAAAATTTGGGATGAATCTCCTCAAGAAATTCACTTTCCCAAAGAAAGAATGAACAGCTGTCTTACTAGATGGCAAAGGAAGGGACTGAATAGATTTTACTCTGTCTGGATCAATCTTGATTCCTTCGTTTGATACAACATGTCCTAGAAGTTTACCCTCAATAACCCCAAAGATAGACTTTTTGGGATTAAGAGAAACACCGTGTTTCCGACATCTCTCCAGTACATCTTGTAAATGAAATAAATGATTCTCACGATCTTTTGAAAAGATAGTGAGATCATCCAAATACACCACAATATACCTTCCTAAGATACCATGGAAAGCTAAATCCATTGCTCTTTGAAAGGTTGCCCCTGCATTAATTAATCCAAAAGGCATTCTACGATATGCAAAAGTACCCCATGGAGTAGTAAAAGCAGTTTTATGTCTGTCTACTTCACTTACCTCAATCTGGTTGTAGCCTGAAAATCCATCTAGCATAGACATCATCTGAGCACTTGTCACTGTCTGTAGCACTTGATCCATTATAGGCAAAGGATAATTATCCTTCAGTGACTGCTGATTGATGTTCCGAAAATCCACGCAGATGCGAATCTCACCATTCTTCTTGCGTACTGGAACTATATTGGATACCCAAGTTGAATGATGAATGGGAAAAATAATTTGTGCGTCTAGCATCTTCTGAATTTCTAAATAAATAGTGCCAGAAATTTTAGGATTGTACTGACGCTGATTTTGTCTAAAGGGAGCTACATCACTCTTCAAAGGGATTTCATGCTGAACTTCTCCTGACTGAAAAGATTTCAGATCATCATAGGAATAAGCTAGCACATCATTGTACTGCTGCAACAATTGTATAATCTGATTTCTCTCTTCTGAGGTGCAATTATTACCAATGTTAACCATTTTGGGATCTTCTTCAGATCCAATATTGTACTTATCATACCCCGTATGAGAATCATAATTCACTTTTTGTTGCTTTTTGATATATCGGTCATGCTTGTCAAAAAGCTTTTCCAAAGATACCAGTCCCTTAGGAATTTTATTCCCCTTTAACTGCAGAATTTCTCCATCTGATTCAGCCCAAGTATCTGGCATAGAATCGGAGGAAGGAGAAGAACTGCTTCCTTCAAAATACAGATTATTAAAACCATCATCAACTTGTAAAAAGTTAATAATCTGTTTATCATCATTGAAAATCTGCCAATGGTCCCAATTATCTGGAACACTAGGTCTGCAGATTAATTCAACAATATATTTATCTTGATTAAAATCAAGATGAGGAATGAGAAGAGTAGCTGAAATAGCAAGAGAATCTGCTCTGTCATTGAACTCTCTAGGGACAACTGAAATACTGAAAGCATCAAAGTCTTGAATATTCTCCCATACCAAGTTACGGTAATGTCGAAGTCTATCATTCTTTGTCTGATAGATATTCCTTACTTGACATACTACCAACTCTGCATCTCCTTGAGCGTGCAGATTTTTAATTCCTCTTTGGAGCGCAATGCTCATGCCTAACAAGAGAGCTTCATACTCTGCCGTGTTATTAGTGTTTGCAAACTGCAACTTGAAAGAATATGGAAAGATCTGACCTTTCGGAGAAATCAGAACCACACCAGCTCCAGATCCATTAGTAGCACAACTGCCGTCAAACTCTAGAATCCAAACATCATTAGAGCTATCATCAATGTAAAGGTGCTGGAATCTCCTTCTTCTGATGTAGAAGAAAGAGTACTCTCCTCTTCCATGGGAGAAGACTGATTTTCTTCATCTTGAGGAAGAAGCTGAATATCCTTTTCTGTAGTAGAAGATTCAGCATCTTCTACCATACGATCAAGGGAGTTTTCAGCTAGTATTAAATCCTCTCCATTATTAGAACTCCCTTCATTTGCTGAAAGAGTTGAAGAATCAGCAGAACACCAATCTTTAGCAAATTCAGAGATCTCATCAATATGGAGATAGTAGTTCCCGAAACCAGCTGATTCAAATAAAATATGAGCATGAGGGTCATCAGATTTCACCACTGTATACTTGGTTTCCCTTTCAGGAACAAGTTTCTGCACAACGCCCTTAACAGGAATTCTGGCCTATGTCATATCCATGTTGAGCTCGCCTCCTACATCTTTACAGAAGTTACGTCCAAGTAGCATCCCATAAGAAGCTGGAACGTCCGCAACAAGGAGAGTGATCTTTATCTTTTTTTCAGGAAAGGCTGCAAAGGCAAATTGTGCATCTTTGATTTGTCCGACAAGAGGTACTTGTTTGTTATCCATAGAATAACAATTACCAAAAGTTTTGGTAAGAGTTAATCCAAGGCAATCAACTACCTTGATTGGCATAACATTATCTGAAGCACCAGAATCTATAATACAGTTACTTAATTTGAAACCATTAATAAGCAAGGAAATATAGAAAGGATCTATCTTTCCTGGTACCGAGGATGGAATGATAACCAAATTATTGGGTAGATTCTTGGGTTCTTGGACAATAGGGGTATTTGAAACAGGACGAGTTTCACTACTTTTTACAAATTTAACCAATCTCAAACTGGTCAGGATTGGCTTGAAGATACTCAACTTCAGACATTTGGATCTTAGTCTTCCTAGCATGGTCAATAATATCGAAAGCTTGGAAAGAATTTGCTAGAGACGTAGATACTGTATTTTTAGCCAGTGCTTTAGGGTTTGATATATTGGTCTTAGACTCACTAGAAAGAATAGTGGGAGAATTGCTTACTTGATTTTTGGAAGAATCCTTGGTCAAAGTGGGCAATGGCATCCCCTTCTTAGCAATGGTCACCGGCAACTGAATGTTGCTTTTCACCTTTGCTTCTTCATCCTTTTGAGCCAAACGAGTTTGGGATCTTGTGATAACAGCATATGCTTGACTCTCAATATTTTCAGTTTCAGCTGAATCATCATAGTGCATGTATCTTATAGTGGAGTCGCCAGCTGCCTCTTCATCTTCCTGATTAAAGACAACTTCATCTTCTGCTTGAAAATCATTAGAAGATAGTTCTTCTCGATCTATTTCATAATAACCAACAGCTGCATTCTTTGGGGGAGCTTCAAGTGCAAGACTCTCGGGAGGAGGAGGCAATTTAGCCTGATTTTTGGCAGCATAGTTGGAAGTAGAATTTGGATATGCCCTCCTAGGAATATCTTTATACGGAGCAGCATAAGAAGCTTGTGAAACCTGCTTCTTTAAGGCAAGACGTTCATTAGCCAACTTTTGTACCATAGGATCAGTAGAAGTTGAAGTGGAAGACTCAGAAATGGAATTTCCTTTGAATCGATTAGGATCTTTGCGGATTTTCCCAGCCAAGATCAAATCATCTTCAATCTCTATAGAAAGAACTTGAGCATGAGCCAAAGTTGTTGGAGTTGCTCTTCTCAGTAGAAAATTGACTTTTGGCAGCTAGGTGTTAATGAAGAAACACTTGAGATTTGTAGGAGTGGGCTGAGAATCAGTAGGAATTCTGTTTGCTAGTTTATTAAACTTTGCAATGAATTCATGCATATTCTCATGTGTATCCTTCTTCATTTGAGTCAGCTGAGCCAACAATGCATGTTCATCTTCGGCGGGCTTGAAACGTTCTTCAAACTTACTGTTGAGGGTATCCCAATTAGTGATATCACTAGCTCTCAGATTGTAAAACTAGTCAGCTACAATTCCTTGTAGTGTTTCCGAAAACAATCGTACAACATCTTGATGTTCTACTCCTAGAACACCACAAGCCATAGAGAAAGCCTTGATATGTTCATCAGGGTGCTGCTTACCATCTCCATAAAACTTGGGTAGATTCTTGCGTGAGCCTTGAGGAAGAGCATGAAGAGGTGGAGTAAAATTTAGAGGACCAAAAGCTGCTCCCCATGGACCTTGAGCCATTGATTGGATAGTAGGAACAACTGAAATCAAAGGCTTGAGGAAAAAGGCTGAAAGTTCACTTGGGATGGGCTTTTTCTTCTTGGATGGAGGGAAGCTAGTAGTTCGTGAAAGAGAGGATATATTAGTGAGCAACTCAAACTTAGCTTGTTCACCAGGAGATATTTCTTGAGAACTTTGTCCTTTCTTACGACGAACGTAAAAACGAATTCCTTCCAGCGTATAAGTAAAGCTAAAACCAAGTAAACAGATTTAGAATACTGGACTTCAAAAGAAAGCGAGAGACTTTCAAATGCGTTCGTATCCCCAGCGGAGTCACCAAAAACTGTTGGTTGAAAATATTGTACTCTTGTGAAAGTATACAAAATTGTGGTTTCAATCACAGCACGTGAGATTAAACTCTCCTAATTAAGGGAAGGCTCCCCCTTTAACTAAATGAAACTAAATGGGTAGGACAACAATCGTTCCTCTTATTTCAGGAAAGATTATGTTCTTTTCTCTTCATAGAAAAGAAATAGTAAAAGTTGATATAACTTATTACAACAACTATGTAGTGGAATTAAGAAAGAGAAAATAAAGTTTCATGAAAGCACAAAGACTTCCGTTACTTCCTCCGGGACGGGAAAACAACCAATAAGCACAAAGTCTTGAGGAATGAGATCCTATCTACCCTTTTCAGAATGATTATTTTATGAAAACATACAACATAAAACATCGTAAAGTTTGTAACTACGGAGTATTTATTAATTACTCTAAATGAGAATTAATACGAGCACAAAGACTTGCAATTGTTCTCAATTTCTAATACTAACTATAAATTCAATCTTCACATTTACAGCACAAAGACTATAGATATTTAAATTGAATCTCTCTTTAGCAATATTCCACAATTCTCAAGTAGTTACAAAATGATGCTCCAAAATGACATAAGAACATGAAGGATGCAAAATAAGAATTCAGCTCAAAGTTTGAAATTCCAACTTCTTGATATTACTTGAAAATTCACAATATTCAACTATAAAGCTCAAAGACTTTATGAGTACAAAATTCTGCAGAGTTTTCTTGCTTGCTAAAAAGATAAAAGATTACAATAGACCCCCTCAAGTATTTATAGGAGGGAGGTCTGGAGAAAAAGGTGGGAGGATCTCAACAAACTTGAGAAAATCTCTCAATCAATAACTAATTGCAATTGACTTATTCAAAATTACAATCCAAATTGTGATTTGTTTTGTAATAAATTACATGTAATTACATTTTTCAAAACTGCAAGGAAAGAACACTTGCAATTGCAAAACTTGTTTTTACATATATTTGTCGAAAGTAAAAATACATAAAACAACCTAATATTTTAATTTGCTGATGATCATCTGCAATTCATTTGCATCGGGGCCCAGTGTGTTCTTGGCAACTGCAACAGTCTTCAAGATTATATCAAAATATCTGATTGTCGCAAGTCTATGTTCTTCATAAGAAGTTTGCATTTTATCAAGGATTATCTGATGATTAACAAGTTTATGAATTGAATCCATGGTAAACTGCTCTGATTCCAATTGTTGACGAAGATTTGTTGTCATTTCTATAGTAACTAAATCAACTGCAAGTAATTCACCTTCATGATTCAAAACTGTGCAAGAGATTTTCTCAAAACTTGAAAGAATATCCTGCTGAACTTCATCATTCATTTCTAATGTGGCCTGGATATCTTTGATAAGATCTTGAATAACTAATGACTTATTTCTCATAAGTTCTTCAAATTCTATGTATTTCTCTCCATTTGGTAAGATTGAATTACTGCATAGAACTTGTAGCTTGGTTTGATCTATCTCATGCCAGATTTTTAAATCCTTTTCAAGCGATTCCAAACTCTGCTTGAAAACTTCCAAAGTTTGATTCAGTTTTATCTTTGCTATTCTGACATTGTTTAAAACTTGCAATGTCTTTTCAATCATTAGAATGCTTTGATTAATCAGCTGTGTTACCCATGAATCAACTGCTTTGGCTTTTTGTGCAATTTTTTCTAATTGTCTAACTGATTCATTAGGAGCGACTGAAGATAGAGAATCAACTGCTTCTGATGATCCAGTAATTCTTTGAATAACTGAAACTAGCTGATCATTGTCCTCTTTGAGCTTTTCCTTTTTGGCTAGAAGTTCATTGTAGCTTTGTGCCAAAATTGTTACTGAACTCTAAGCATCTTGCATCATGTTAGCATGAGTCTGTTTGCCTAATTCCACCCTAGTGAATCTGTAATCAGACACCTGCATCTCTTCATGTGGTTTGTCAACAAGAGGTTCTGCAATCTCAGCATATTTCATTTTATTGCTGTCAACAAACACTTGCGAGACTGTTTTTGCCTTCTTTGCAACCATTGGTTTTGATTTCTTCAATTTTTGGAAATCAAAAACATTAGGAGACACTGCTTGTTTCTTTCTTTTAGGAGAAATTGAATTTAACCATGGAGGAAGATCCAAGGTTGTCACATCTAAAATGGCAACTGCAGCTTGTGTAGAAATAGACTCAGTTTGTGTTACAACAGAAATTCTAGGGGGCGCCTCAGTTTGTATAGCAACTATATTTTGTTCAGAAGACAAATTACGACTAGGATCAGCCATGAAACAATTAAAGCTTATTACTAATGTATCAATCTCTGGGAGAGTTATTTCTGACATGGCCGAAAAGATTGGATTTGCATCAAAGATACTCTCCAAGTTATTGGGTAAGCTTCTCATGGGTGTATTCATTATTGATGAGGGCTGGTGACTAGCCCTTGGAGGTAGGATAGAAGGAACAAATACTGTGGAGAAGGAATCAACATCACTGTCGATAGGGGAGATAGGAGATATGGCTGAATCTGGTATTGGAGCTTCAATGTGAGGAGTCATCTCACTTAGAATGGTAGAGGTTTCAAGAACCTCTTCTTCTTCTTGCTGATCCAAAACTTGAATCTGCATTTTGTTAACTTCTTTCCCCTTTAGTGTTTCCTTTTCTAATGGTTGTTCCACAGCTCGGCTTACCTTCAACTTAATTCTAGTACTTGAAGAAGAAGCTCCTTCTTTTGATTTCTCTCTAATTTCTGACTTCAATCCTTTAGGACCAGCCGGATCATCTTCAGCCCTAACTCTGATTTTAATAGTCTTAACACCTATGCTTTTGAGCCAAGCGTTGGTGTTTGCTAAGACTGACTGAAACCTATCAAAAATAGAGACAAATTCTTTTTGAGACCACTGGATTGCAGGAATGGGCGCATTAGCAACTCTTTGTTCTTCATATTCAGTATCTAAAACCTGCCTATCATCAATTACTCCCTTTGGAACTAAGGTCAGATTCAGTTCAACAATTTTCTCCACTGTGAGCCTGCAATAATCCATTCTGTATATATCTTTTTCTGTCCGGAGGTCTACCCAAATATCTTCAATGCGGTGCACATGAGTGAAGGCTCTTTTAATTTTCTCTTTCATCCTTCTATAATCGAAATCCATTCTGGCTTGAAATCTCGTTAATGTTATTTCCTGAAGTTCAGTCTCCATTGCTTTGGCTCTTGAGGAAGTCGTCAAAGAATACCTCCCAATTACCAATGGGTTATGTGATGAAATACTGATTCCAGCCTTGTGTTGTGTAGCTTGACGTGCATGCACTACCATCAACTTCCTTCCTAGCTCCATCAAAATAATCTTATCTGACGGATACCTTGGAAGCATGTAAGGTTGGTCTTCAAAGCATCCGACTCTCATATAAGTGAAGGTAGGGAATTGAAGGAACAAGCAACCATACTCATTTACTTTATTCCAAGCCGCCTCAGATACCCTGTTGTTTACCAATGCTTTGTCAAATAAACACATAAAATGACCAAAGAAAGCATCTTGAACTCTTCTATAATGTGCCGGCTTGGTTTTAAAGTCAGCTGATCATAATATTCCCATACAGGCACCAATGATCTGTCACCTTGAGGAGATAGGCCTGGAAAATGCCTCAATGAAGCTGCTATATAAACCAAATATGAGTTCATGTAGAAGGTAAGAGTGGTAGGAACCTGTGCAAGCTGTTCACACAAACTGTCACTGATTATTTCACCCCAAAATATTGGATGCTGTGCTTTTGTGATGACCACAATGAACTTATACATCCAATTTTCAAACATATTGGAAACCTTCAACCCTGCTATTCTGCTCAGGAGAGTGATCATATCATGAATCTCTTCCTTAAAATCAGACCGATACAATTTGGGTATCCGGGTCACACAAGGTCGTGATTTGAGAAGCCACTTAGAATTGATATGTTTGATACAAGAATTCTTTTTCTGCTCATAATATTTGTGAGCACTCTTCAATGTGATTTCTGAATATGTAGGAGCATCAGGAACTCTGAAAATTTTGTTGATTGTCTCAGCATCAAGTCTAATAACCATGTTGCCATCATCGTCCTTGATAGTTCTAGATTGACTGTCAAAACGAGATGCACATGCAAGAACAAATTCAGGCTCAAGGGCAGCAACAGGAAAAGAAGATACTAGGTGAATATGACTTCTCAGCAACAACTGCATGTCGTGAGAAGTTGATTTCTCAGCTCTCCCCAAAAACTCGGACATATCAACATGCTCAATTTCTGTGTCCTTGATTTCGTCAATATTCGAGACCACGTGAGACAGGGAAATCTCATTCTAATATTTATCAAATTTGTACTTCATCTTTTTGCTAATTGGAGAAGCTGGTTCGTCTGTCATTGAACAGGAATCTGCAAGGCTGCGGTGAAAACCCCATAAGGTAAGAACATCATCAACATCAACATGAATGGACATGGTGAAACTCAAACCCTAGGACAATGAAACCATCTTTAGAAAAATGATGGAAAGTGAACGGTAAAGACGAATTTGGATCTTGATGAAGTGATTGCAATCAAAAGCAACGTTTTGTCTTCTTGGAACAACGAGACAAAAAGAGTTTTGGCTTGGATTTTGAATCATGTCTAAAAAAAAAAAAAGTTCAACTTTTGAGCTTTTTAAAGCATTTCGGGTTTTTCAATGACTTCAGCAATTTTATAAAAGGCAGTCGGGATTTTTTAGACATTTGACAATTTAACAATTTTGCAATTTTTAAAATTGTAATTCTAGCTGTAAATCCCGACTTGCATTTTTGGTTCTCAAAACCCGAAATAAGTCTCAAAGTGAAATATTTTGTGGAAAATGACAATGGAGGATTTGAGGTGGATGAATGAAAATGTAAAAAGCGAATTGGTGAATGAATGGAAACGGAATGAAGTGAAAACTTTATTGTTGGGAAGAATGGCGTAATGAAAAATGTGTTTTGTATGAGGCATTTGGAAAATGAAAAATGTGTTCGATATGGAGTTTAAGAATGGAGGTATGGAAGAAAATGAAAAGCAAATATCAAAGGGATGAAGGAAACAGAGGGCACGTGGCTTATGAAGGGTATATGATAAATGAAATATGCGTATTTAGTGAAGGCAGGTTAAATAAGAGTGAAAACGCAATTTATGAAGGCAGATAATGACAATGAAAATGCGTTTTTGTAAAAAAAAGCGAATGCTAACAAATATATGTGAAAACGAGAGTAAACAAAGGCGGATGACAGTGCAAAAACGTGTAAAAACGTTGAAGAAAAACGTGTTTTCAATAAAAGACATTAAAATCTAAAGTGAAATGCATAAATGAAGATCACGTTTTAATACAAAATGATAAGTAACAAAAAATGAAATTAGAAAGAAACAAGGAAAAGAATAACATACCTGAAAAGAAGTTTGTAAATTAAAATAATGACGAAATAAACCCTAGGCGCGTTCAGAAAATGAAAGAGAACTGGCTATTTATTGATAAAAATCCGAACTTCAAGCTTTAAGATCGATAAAAACTCCTTGAAACAGGGAAGTCAAAACAAAAAAGGATTCAAATAGTTCAAATCAAAATAGCGTCAGACTTTTTAGAGTTCATTGCAACATAAAATGTCATCAAAAACTGAAATCGGGCTTTTAAAATCATTTAGCAATTTTATTTAAAAAAAATTCGGACCTTTTTGATCTAATAACAATTCACTTAAAGCAAATCGGGTTTTTAAAACCATCTAACAATTTCACTTTTGACAAAAATGAGCACTCATAACAAATTCGGACTTTTTGACTCACTTAAGCAATTTCGGAATTTTTAAGAGCTTTAGCAATTTTTCCTTTTAAGCCAAAATTTCCCTACTTGCTGAGTTGCTCCAAAAACCCGATTTTGACCAAAAAGACTCAAAAATTGACAAAAACGGAAAAGAAAGAAAGAAAAAGAATAGCCCAAAGGTTTATAAACCTAAAACTGAGATTTGCCACTCTTTGCACCTCGTAATGCGTGTCTTAGAGAATAAAATTTTCAAATTTTATGAAAATTTTGAGTGGTTACCCAAATTTTAAAACGAGTCAAAAATTCGGGATAACAAAACTAAAATAACAAGTACCCGAGGCAAAATAAAGAAAAACCAAGTGAATGATAGTGTAATGCTCAAACTAACTATCTAATGCTTGTATTTGTGAAAATTTGAGATTGTATGTCCAAGCTATGACTCCTAAAAAAAAATCCCCTATATCACTAAAAATAACAAAGTAGCACTATTTGGGCATTGTTCACCCACATGATCGAATGTTAAAGCCTTGAGGATTGGCAACTTTGTTAGTGGTGACACAACGAAGATACTAGGTGGTGGTGATGATTTATAATGATGCTTACGACAACATAGTGGAGATATTGGTGGCAATAATGACTTATGGTGGTACTTGGGTGGCATAATAAGAGGGTCTAGCCCATTTGGCTTGGGTGAGATCAAGGGCTCTACTAAGGTGATCCCACAATATTGGTTTACAATTTTTGGCCAAATTAGACATTGAATTGAAATTTTTAACTAAATCTTCACTTTCAAGCACCTATAGCGACTAAACCATGAGGAATTTGAAGATGACGCAAACTAGTAATTTGTGACATTTTATTTGTAGATTCTAAATATATTTTTTTTCAAAATTTTTGGAATCAGATTGCACTTCTTTTTCCATCTCCTTCGAAAACTATTTTTTAATAGTAAACACCATTTTTATTAGAATGACGTTAGTAGCTAACACAACTTTTTTTCTATGAAAGATAAAATTCTATTTTTTTTCGAATTTAGATTCGTAACTATGATATCTAGTGCATGGAATTGGTTTCATAGCATTTCATTGAATATTTTTTTCTTAATTAAGTATCAAAGTCAAACCAATTACAATTTAAACATGATTTACTAGGTAAAACATAACTTTTTTTGTATGTATCGATCAATTTTTTTAATTTTTTTTTAGATTAGGGATATCAATATCTAGTGCACTAATATTTTTCAATTTTTTTTGATAATTTGCTATTTTTCCACGTGTAGAACAAAGAGTTTGATTTTCGATAAAAACCTACATTCACATGAAATGAAAAATAAATATAATAATCAAATTAAATTTATTTAAAATTATACTTTTTGGGAAGCTTATAATAAGGACTACATACTTACAAAAAAATAAAATTAAATGAATTTATCTGATCCCCCAAAAGGTGAATCAAAAGTTTTTTTTATCAGCATTTTGATAGGTGTAAAGGAGACTCCGTTATAGGTATGATTTAAAACTAGTGGGGTTCTATCCAAGGGGGTTTGATCTAAGATGGTTTGATCAAACCCTCTTCAATTGGAATCCTTTAAATAAAACTTTTCAAGGCTTAAATCATTATATTTTCTAAAAATATGTGATTTCAGTGCAAAAATCAAGATCTCCTAGAAAGTGTAAACCACTATTGTGGGATCACCCACTACCATATAACCAATAACTTCAAACTTTGCATACAATAATCCTTGCAACCCTTGATTATTGATATCATTAGGGATCAAACCTTGATAAAAAAACTATGCACTACTAATTGATGATGCCAACCTTGGAAAATTTGATACTAGCTCGTTTCTTTTAACTTGTACATGTTTGTTTGCATCTTTTCTATTTTGAAGAGGGCTTTTTTCTTATGAATTTTTCTCATTTACTCTGTGTGAGAATCTTGTTTATGCATGGGTGCATAACACGACCTTGTAGCTAAGACCTAGATCATTCCATTATATGCATCTTTTCTCATACTCCTTAAGTTACACTTAATGAGGGTGTTGATGTGAACATGGGATATTACCTAACTAGTTTCATTTGGTCTTATTCACACTTAAGCTTACTTAGGCCATTTACTTTTTGTGTCTCATATCATAGGATGAAAACACTTTTAATGATTTTAGTACATCCTAGGTTTCATCCTTATCTTTATAACAAATGTTTCCTAACTATATATTGGACCATTTTATTTTTTAATACTAATTTTTTTTAAAAATGTACCAAGATTATGTAGATGTGACATAAGAGGTTGCAAAAGAAGAATATTAAGTGGTGTATGTCAATTTTATGATACCAATGGCAACTGACTATGCATAATGATACAAAAAATGCACAACTATATGAAATCATATAGATCTATACAATTGCATGATTTTTTGTTGACAAGATTTGAAAACCTTAAATTTTTTTTTATTTTGGAAGCAAACCCTATCATGCCTTATATAGATTTATTGGTCTTTGGGCCTTTTGAATTCAATCATGGGGCTAGCTTGACACTAGGATGCATTGTTTGAGGCTCTTGGTTGAAATTCTCCAAAAAATGGGAAAATAATTGTAGCTCTAAAGTTCTCATACAATGCAAGAGTTGTTGATCAACCTCATAATAGCCCAAAGATCACCTACAACCAAAACATCCCTCCACACAAGAGAAAAGAAATGTAGATGTTATGAAGCCAAATAATTCATTAGATGAAAAAATGAAACTAGTACAATATACAATGAGAAAACTCTTATTATAAAGATAAGGATGAAACTCTAAGACATACTGAGCTCATGACAAGTGTCTTAATCCTATGATATGCCACAAAAAAGTAAATGACTTTAAGTGAGCTTATGCATGTAAGTGTAAATAGGATCTACTATGAAACTAGTTAGGTAATATACTATGTTCACACCAACACAATATACCATGCCATCCTATGACTATTATACAAACCGTAACATCATACCACTTAATATAGGATTTTTTTTTAACCCTATTCTCTTCTTTCCATGGTTGTTGAAAGTAAAACTTAATTTGCATTTGTAATTATTGTTACTTCATTGAACATATGTTTTATGTTTTACAAGTTCCCATGGGGCATGCAAGACAAAGGATGAACACACACAATGACATATAGAGAGGGCCATTGCTTTATATGGACCCAATATCCTTCTTATGTTTGATTGTTTACTTTCATGCAAAAGTCTATGAGTAGCTATTTACTTTGATGTACACAATGATTTTAGGATTTACATCACCTTAAAGGGGGGCAAAATGTAATGGTGAAATTTGCATACCTATCCAAATTCCCATTTAGTTTTGGGCCCATTTTAAGAGAATTAGGATGATATAATTACATATTGACAAATGGTGTATCTTATGCAAAGTTGGGTTTATTGGCCAATCCTTCACTCGTCCTCATTTATACGCATTCTCACACATTCAACCTTACCTTATCCATATTCATACATATTCCCATGTATCTAACATTTATCATGCCTATTACTGCCCACCATGTTCAAAGATTCATTCATGACCTTGACATTAATGCTCCCTTGTCTCAAGTCAATCTTGTTGGTGCAAGATTGATCTCGCACCACATGTAAATGAACCTTGAGTATCAAATTTACAAATTTACACTTTGTTGACCCTTGCCCATTTTATTCTTTCCATGAACTAACTTGGTACACACTCTACATGACTTATTGCTATGTAGTAGTATTTAAAGATATTCAATGTGCATTCATTTAATCATTGAATATCAAGGACAAATCATTCACCTTTAAGGAGCATTCACTATGGGAGTCTATTGATTTAGAGCAATAAAAGGAACTTGAATCTATATCATTTCCTTGATCATTTCCACAACTATAAAATTCATCTTTTTAGATAGTTGACCTAAGAAAACTTGACCCTAACAATTTGGTAGTTTCCCTAAGGTATTTTTACAAACTAATAGTTCTTAACAATCAACAAAAGGCAATGAATCTGACAAATCAAGAAGAAAAAGTGAGCAATTACTCAAATCAAATCCATGCTTGTGAAAATGACCTTGATTTGGTGATTGAACCAACAATAGAGTTTATAGACTCTTATGTTTTAGAAACAAAATACAAACAAAAAAGATCCATTTTTAATTTCAAGATGCTTTAAAATTGAATTAACATTATTCATCTTCATCATTTCTAGAACTAAATATATTAACCCTTTAACATTTAATTTTCTAACTTAATGTTAAATTGTACACATTTTAATCTCAATTATCATTTATTAAACCTAAATTAATTTATAATAATAGATATACACTTATTTAATCAACTTAGGAAAGTATATGCACTAGTTAAAAAATAAATTATAAAAGAATAAAAATACACACTTAAACGAAGAAAAGTAAGTTACCTTTTGACTAAATAACATGATCGAGCATTGAATACTATAGAGATTATCATTAGTGTCAAATGATTAGGACGCTTAGATATTTGAACCTTAACTCCCTATATATACACATTCCAACATTAATGATTACTATGACAATATTAATTATAAATCCACATTCCAACATTAATGATTAATACGACAATATTAATCAATATTGGCTCATGGATCTCGTTATTTATTTTTATACTTTATAAAGTTCTTTATAGTTTTTTATATCTAATTTAAATAGATATATTTATGTGTTTTTCTTTAATCTAGTAAGGTCTTTGCCATCCCTAGAAGAGTGATATATAAATAAATTATTTGTAGATATGCAATGAGTTGATTTTTCTAATATGTTTTTTTTAATATGAAAATTTATCTAACTGTCATTATTGAACTTTTAATCCATCATTTCAATATTTAAATGAATTATAAATAATTGATTTTTGTGACATTTTTTTTATAAATGATTACAATTTATTTGTTAAGGTGGAATCTTATGGGAGGGGCTTCCTAAAACATCTTAGATAAGAAATTTTAGGAGCGTTTATAAATAAGAATTTCTATGGATTTTTTTATAATGGGCAAGCTACAAATTCTAAACTCCAAAATTTGAAAATTGATGATCTCATGATTATTTTTTAGCAAGAAGGAATGTTAAATCTACAATTATATAACTAAATCTAAAACATTATTGATAGGAATTTCAAAAAATATAAAAGAATGACATATGATAGCAAAGTTTTAAGAAGCTGACAAGGAAGACTTTCAGTCCTGCCCTAAAAACATCCACTTAAATCTAAAATCTATAAAGAAAGAGTTCCTATCCTTTTGTAGAAGAATCTAGTTTATTGTGTACCATAATTTTCTCCCCTACTCAATAAAAATAATTCATATAACAGTTCCATGAAATTCCTTCCTAAGATCTCTTACTATGAAAACACACAATTTTGTAATTTCTCTCTAAAACAAGGTGTTCCATGAAATTCCTTCCTAAGATCTCTTACTATGAAAACACACAATTTTGTAATTTCTCTCTAAAACAAGGTGTACAAACTAAATGCATGTGAATTTGGGAAAAAGAGGATAAATTATGAGTTAAGCATTCAAATGGGCAAGGATATTGAGTGAAGCTATACTATGAAGCAAAATTGTAATGTTGGTTATGTACTGTCCAACGCAAATTTTTTTACAGTGGGACCAACACAAAATAGAGGAATATAGAGTAGTCTAAGAGGAGAGGATAGCCTTGAGAGCATCATTGATATGGTGGTACTTAAACTTGAAACCCAACTCGAGAGCTTTTTTTGGCATCACTCTTTGTCCGTCCAATACCTGCACGTATTTCATGTCATGTCAAAATAAACACCATTGTTGTGTTATTGTATTTGTTTTAATTTTGGTGGGACAAGATGAACGAGTAGTTTACCCAGTCTTCGAAATGGGCCACAGCAAAGATGCAAGTTTTCTACCTACATGGAATAAATTTACACCATTGTTGTGGGCCATTTTCTAGGATGGATAAGCTGCTCCAGTGATGGGTGAAGATACATACAACAGAAGCACCTTCCCCAAGAAGTGTTTTTACTGCAAATTCTGGTACAGGGAGCCAAGATGGTCGCCCCATTATGTTTCCCAGGCTTTTGCACATTTCCGCAAGTCGCACTGGATTTGGTGCCGTACCATTGATTACTCCTATCAAAAAGAAAAAAATGGAAGAGGATGACGCAGCTGCCATACCAATGAAAATGAAAAATCCCATTCTCTAAACATAAAACTGTATTAGGATGCATCCCCTAGAGAAAATTGATCTTTTCTTTCTCAACTTTCTGCACCTTAGTCAAGACTCAAATTATGATTATACCTTGATAAGCTGGGTTTGAGATTGCTTCAATTATAAGGTTAACTAAATCATCCCGATGAATCCACGAAAACCTGCACATGCTTGCACATAAGTTTATCTACACTCAGGAACATGTTTAAGTAAACAATGGGAAGAGCTCAATGATTTCAAAATGCAGCTGAGACAGAGAAGATCAAAATCTTATTTCCAGTGACATACATGAAAATAATAACTGTTTACATATGCCCATATTTAGTGACGGTTGTCTTTTCCTTTTTGTTGTTATCCACAGACTTGGCATTTGATGTCAGGCCTCGATTGAAAGCCAGAATAGGATGGTATATGTTAATTATTTAAAGATGAAGATTTACAATTAATATGAAGGGAGTGCAATTAAACTAAGCATTCCTTTAAATGTTTCGAAGTTCTCTCATCCAAGTGCTTCGTTGAGAATATTTGCTGATTGGTCTGCAGTTGGACAGCATTTGAGTTGTACACTACCAATCTTTCACATGATATTCAGTAAAATGAAACTTTGTGGTGATATGTTTTGTTTGATTGTAAAAGACTATTTTTTTTGTCATTTTGATTACAGATGTATTATCAATTAGGAGAGATGTTGATAAAACTTCAAGAATCCTTCTGATCCATAATTTTCCCCTAGTTGCTTCTGAAGCTGCTATATATTCTACTTCTGCTAAGAACAAAGCTGACAGTGACTTTAGGAAACAATGAAGTAGATTTCTCATCTTCCAAGTCACTTGCATAATTAAATCTGAATATCTGACTATCTATAATCTACTACCTTGGAGTATTTGAGCCCATAGGTCTAAGTTCCCTTAAAATATTGAAGAACTCTCTTCACTGCTGGCCAATGATTTTCTCTAGGTTATTGCATGAATTTAGAGAGGACTCCAACTGCAAAAAAAATGTCTAGTTGTGTTTTAATTGCATAAATCAGACTTCTAACAAGTTGTCCATACTTAGGTGCATCAATATACTCTAATATCATCTGGTTTGAGTTTGAAACTTTGCTCCATAGGAGTACTTAATGGTTTGTAGTTTGACATTCCAAATTTGCTCAAAAGTTCATCAATATATATTTGTTGGGTGATGAAGACATACTTGGGTTTTTTAATCACTTCAATATCCAAATAGTAATAAAGGTATCCCAAGTTGGCCATTTCAAATCCTTTCTTCAATTCTTCTTTCATAATTGCAATGTACTTTTCATTCTTACCAATTATGAATAGATCACCCACATAAACAACTAGATATACAACTGTTATGTAATCCTTTTGACAAAATGAGTTGTATCATCAAATTCAAAGTGTTTGAAACTCATTTTCAAGAGGTGTTTGGTGAGGTTTTCATATAATGCTTGTGGCGCTTGCTTCAAACCATACAACAATTTTATAAGATTGCACACTTGTTCTTGACCTTTGACCACATATCCTTCTAGTTAAGTCATATACATTGTTTTCTTGAATTCACCATTCAAGAATGCAAATTTCACATTCATTTGATTAGCATTCCATCCATTTTGTACTGAAAGAGACAACAAAGCACAAATGGTGGTCCACTTTCTTGCAGGTGCAAAGATTTCTTCATAATCTATGCCCTCTTTTTGAGAATATCCTTTTGCAATAAGCCTTGTTTTATGTTTGTCAAGTGAGTCATCTATTTTGTACTTGTTTCAAAAGACTCACTTGCAATTAATATATTTATGACCTAGTGGAGGATCAACAAACTCCCAAGTTACATTTCTCAAAAGAACTCATACTCAATTTGCAAAGCCTTCCTCCAAGCTTCAAAATTTTTAGCTTCTTTAATGAAAGTTGGTTCTGAGTCTACTATTATATCAATTTCATCAAGATTCCAAGTTAACTTCTTCATTGGATTGAGCTTGTTTCCTTGCCAATTATGAACTTCTTATTCTTGTCTTGCCAATTTCATCAAGTCTCAAATCTTTGAGAATTTGTTGGACTTGTTTTACCGATTTTGTGAAGATCCAAGTTGAACTATTGGTGCTTCCATTTCCTCATCATTTAAATCTCCACCGTGTTCCAATGGTTGCCATGTGTTTCTTGAATCCTATTTTTATCTGAAGAAATTTGAAAATATTCATGAAAAGTCTACAATTCTAAGGGGATTTCTGCTTCAACAAAGATTCCAAATGTGATTCCAAATTACTTATCCCCCCTCAAAGTGAGGAATCTTACAAGGACGTTCTTTGCAAGGGAAAATCTTGACAAATTTTTCAAGGAGTTGTAACTAGTGCACAACACTAACAATATTTTTGGATGTTTCACAAAATATAACATCATGAGCAATAAGAAATTTCTTATTGGCTTCATAATACAACCTATATGATTTTGAGGAATTAGAATATCCTAGAAAAATACAGTTATGACTTCAGTGATCCAGCTTATTTCTTTGCTCCTTGGGAATCAAAGCATAATAGCCACCTATTATGCTTTATAATAGCCAAAAATCCAAAGATGTCAAACAGATGGAGGATGACCAAACAATACTTTATATGGAGTTTCATGGTGAGAGCAAATGAAAGGGATCTATTGCATAAATAAACAACTATTTCACTGCTTTTTGCCCAAAAATACAACTTTATTCCTTTGAAATATAACTTTTCTCTAACCATATCCATGACAATTCTATTCATTCTTTCTATTACACCTTTTTTTTTGGAAGTATTTGGAACATTAAGATTATGGTTGATCCCATTTTTATTGAAGTAATCCTTAAAAACTTTTGATGTAAACTCTTCACTGTTGTCTATTCAAAGCTGCCAATTGGAGTTTGAGCTTTATTTTCAATCATAATTCAAAACTTCTTAAAAGTTTCAAAAGATTCAGATTTATTTTGCAAGAAATAAATCCAAGTTATTTCACTATGATCATCAATGAACAACATGAAATACTAACATCCTTCAGTAAAAGTTACTGGTAAAGGCCCACAAAAAATAGAGTGAATGAGTTATTACTTTCTTTGCACTCACCAAGTTGAACTAGCTGTATGTTGTTTTGCCAAAATGCGAGCTTCACTTTTTTCGATGTTTTTGGACAAAGTGGGCAAGCCTACAACACTATTCTTTTGTGCAGTTCAAATGCCATAATTAACATTCCCAAATCTTGCATGCCATAAAAGATTAGCAGAAAGATGACCTTCTTTAGTAATGTAAGTAAACTCCTCAAAATAGCTGAACCTCTTTGAGTTTTAATAATTTTCCATCTTCCCAATTGGTAAATGCAACTTGATTATTTGACTTCTTTATGACTACCACTAGTCCATCTTCCGATAAAATGGAGTGGCCTTGTTGCCGAATCAGCATTAGTGACATGTTACGTTGCGATTGAGGAAGATATAGTACATTGTTAAGTACAAAATCTAGAAGTATGTGCAACTTGAGCCAAATGGTTCCTTTTCCAATAGACTTGAGACTTATTTTATCTAGCAAATAGATATAACCATAAACATCTTCATGAAACTCTTCAAAATAGTCACGTCAAAATGTCATATGTTGTGGCTCCAATATCTAATGCCCAAGCATCATGCCATGATTCATTCACTAAACTATAGTAGGCATACTCTCATATAAAAAACACAAATTTAACATGATTACTACCACATACAAACCAGGTTGTTTTTGATGCCTTATCATCATAGGTGGTTGTATCTTTTTGTTTGAAAGAATTTTCTATCTTATTCCATAATTTTTTGTATTCACAGACTTCATGACTACCTTTTTTATCACATTGTTCACAATTTTCCATCAGCTTTTTCCTGGAGGTTCTAAAGTTCTCTGACCCAAGTGTGTCCCATTGTCCTAAAAAAGAGCCACTATTATTACCAAAATCCATACCTCTGAAATTTTTCTTGCAATAAAAACTAAAGTTAATAATCATGTCATTCTTTCCATATTATCAATTTCAACTAAGTTGTCTTACCACTTAAACCTCCAAGTCATCAAGTGTTGGTCTATTTTTGTTCACTAACAATGTTTGCAGGATGCCTATCAATGAAGATTTTTCAAGCTCTAAATGTTGTGTTGAAAATAACTCCTCCGGCATAGGTAGAAGAAGAATGAGATATCAAAAAAAAATGACAAGATCTGAACAAAACCCTGACTCAAGAAAAATGGCTATGGAAAGATTTCACACTTATAAGGCACACCAACCAATAAGAAACTCTGCCATAAGTGATAATAAGCTTATGAAACTGCACCAAGGCAATCAAAGCTGAAATTTTCCTTTTCACAATGGCATGCCAACTCCAAAAGTGCACCAAACATGGTTAAACTTCATGAAAACATGACATGAACAAGGTGACAAAACAAGTATAAAGGTCACGCATTTTGAGTGTTGTGCCAATCAAAAACAACATCTAAGATGGCAGATTTGATTTAAATCATGACAGTAAAAAGAAGAGAAACAAATGAACTTTGTTGCCGTTTTGAGGTGGCATAACCAAAGGAAAAGTGCAATTTAAAAATGGCAAAAGGTGAGCAAAATCATGACTCATTTAATTGTAGAATCATCTAAAGATCATGCCCAACACATAAAGAAAAATGTCATCATGTCACCTTTGCAAGGGTAGAACTAGTGCAAGAATATGATTCAAGTGGTTATCATTGGTTGAAAACACAACCAAAATTTAAGGTGAAATAAGTAAAAAGGATTTGCTATTTTTACATGGCATCACCATTATAAAGCTACAACCAAAAGTAGTAGAGGGATATGAAACTTGCAACTAGTGCTTCACTCATTCTATAATGGATCAACTGTTAGTTCACAAACTTAGACTCAAAGAGTACTCGGCAAGCCAAAAAATTGACCCGAAGAGTACTCAGAAAAACTTAAAAAACACTTAAATTTTTGAAAAAAAAATATAAACTTTATGCAAAATATAGCTACAAAATGAATCAAATGAGTTTGGTGGGAATTTGGAGGAAACACCCCCAACGAGATGCAAGGGTTTAGAGGCATTGCCCCAATAGGGTTGAGGGGTAGCGCCCCTCATGGGGGTTTGGGGGTAAAGCCCCCATTGGGGTCAAGGGGTAGTGCCCCTCGTGGGGGTCTGTGGGCAACACCCATAGTGGGGTCGAGGGGCAATGCTCCTTGTGGGGGTTTAGGGGCAAGATCCCCAATGGGGTCGAGGGGCAACGCCCCTCGTGGGGGTCTGTGGGCAACGCCCCCAATGGGGTCAAGGGGCAACACCCCTCGTAGGGTCTGGGGGTAGCACCCCCGCCACCAAGCCCAAATTAAGGCCTTTGAAACCACACAAAACTTCATCTTGCACACCATTTTCACAATTTTATCAATTAAGGGAGAAATTAGGTATTTGACACATTTTTGATAAAATTATTTTCTCTCCAACTACAATGTGAGGAAGCATGAGGGGTGTTCATGCATTTATAGGGCAAAATCATGAATTTTTTGACTATTTTTCCTGCATTTTTCTTCGCTTTTTCTGTATTTGGCATTTTTTATGCATCTGGCATTTTTTTTATTGCACTGAAATTGCGTTTTTCTGACCTTTTTTAGCCCGTCTTTTCACCTTTTCATGGCTTTGTGAGTGTTTGAGGGTTTCCTAAGAGTACTCGACAAGCTTACAAAGAATAATTAGTGATTTTTTCAAGGTTTTTGCGAGTTTTTAGCTGCGAGTTACTCGTGTGACCTAAAATATGGTGAGTACTTTGCAACTCGATGAGTACTCGCCAGTTTTTCCATCCATGGTTCAACCAATCGAAAATGGTGACTTAAACATGTTAAGCATATTAGTAAGTCATGACTAGGGTAAAAATTGCATTTTTCCATGGTTGCACTTGCAACAATGCGAAAACATGACTCTAACGATTGATTTTATCTGAAATTGCAATAGTAAAGGTCACAATTTTCACCTACGAATGTATCTAAAAATCACGACTCAGCCTACATATCAGCCTACATAGATGTGACAAGATCGCAACCATTCAAGTTTTAGATCTTAAGCATTATGAAAACCCTATGCTTTTGCTGCCCAAAATAACCCCATCCCTTGTAGGGGATGTTTTGGGGACAAAAGGATGGGTAGGAAACAACCCCACCACATTTCCTTTTCAAAATTAAAGAAATGTCCCTAGGATGCCCAAAAAATGCAAGCTATTCCTAGGTACAGCAAGGGATGGCTAGTGGTCCCCTATGGCTTAGGCACCTTTTTGGTGCTTTTTTTTTTTTTAAAAGACACAATTAGGGGTCCCTGTCCCCCACACCCCTTTAAACAATACATCTAAACCTACAAAAAAACCCAAAACAACTAAAAAAATAAAACTCATTTTGACATTTTCCAACTTGTGAAGAAGAGAAAGAGGAGCAACAACAACGAGAATGGAATATCCCTACACTATTTTTTAAAATTTTTTTGCAAATATTTGATGAAATGAGAATAACAATGCAAGAAACTGATTTTATTCTTTTCCAAAACATATGAAATACAGAAACAACATTTTAGAAATATACATCTAGTTGTTATGACTTCTAGAATGTTAATGCAAAAAATTACTAACCCTATCTGCTGCAACAGAAAAAATGACAGAATATAGTAGCAAAATGTCTGCCGTTCTAAGTCTGATATAACCCACAATTTGAGGCAGTGAATCAACATGACAATATTCCAACGCCAAAAATCAGAAATTTCATAATAAACTGAAATAGGCTACTGTAGCAGCAGTATGGAATACTGTAGCAGTCATACAAAACACTATAGAAGTTGTACGGATTACTGTGGCAGCCCTCAAAAAATTGAAAAAATTAAGTATTTTTGCTCCAAACTCAAAAATTAAATAAGACTCAAAAGTCTCCAATCCATCCAATCAATGAAGCACAAGTTTGAATCTCGGATGAATTCACTCAATCAACTGGAGGGTTTTCATCGCCAAAACTAATTGCCAAAAGGGAGTACAGTAACAACGTTTTAGAAATATACATCTAGTTGTTATGACTTCTAGAATGTTAATGTAAAAAAATACTAACCCTTATCTGCTGCAACAGAAAAAATGACAGAATATAATAGCAAAATGTTTGCTGTTCTAAGTCTGATATAACCCAGAATTTGAGGCAGTGAATCGATATGACAATATTCCAACTCCAAAAATCAGAAATTTCATAATAAACTGAAATACGCTACTATAGCAGTGGTATGTAACACTGTAGCAGTCACACAAAACACTATAGCAGTTGTATGGATAAGTATGGCAGCCATCAAAAAATCAAAAACTTCAGTATTTTTGCTCCATACTCAAAAATTAAAAAAGTCTCAAAAGTCTCCTTCAATCCATCCAATCAATGAAGCACAAGTGTGAATCTTGGATGAATTCATCAATCAACTAGGAGGGTTTTTGTCCCAAAAACTAATTGCCAAAAGGGTTTTCGTCTTTCGGCTGAAGAATGAACCAAGTTCAATCTCTCCAATAAACTAGGGTTTGATAAAATGCATAGAATGTCTTTTCTTTCCTCAAAATTCCTTTTATATGCATTTTTGATATAATAAAATATTGTTATTGATAATTCTTCATTTCCCTCAAAAAGTGACTTTTAAAATCTTTTAATTTGATATTAATTTTTATCTCCCAAAATGGCCCTCTTTAAAAATTACTTTATGACCATAACACCATTCATAAAATAATTAATTAAACATAAGTTGTCCTTTTAAAATAAAATGTTGCTAGACAACTTAATTAATTAATTATTTTCCTTGTAGCATTCTAATTAGCCTATAGGAAATTAAATAGGCTAAGAGTCTTCTGAAATTCTTTACGTTTGAGAAGGGGACATGACAATCTTTTCCCAAAATTGCTTTCCCTCAATCAATTGTAAATTAGGATGCTGAAAAATATGTTCACCTTCCCATGTAGCACCTTGTGGAGGCAAATTGTTCCAACGAACCAAATATTTTGAAATAATCCTATTCCTCAATCTTTTTTCTCACACATTGTTGGAGTTTAAATTAGCACCTCTGGAGTGTTGATTGTAAGCGTTCAGCTATTTCAAATGTTTTGCAACACTTCTTCGTTATTTAAAGAGGAGAAGTCCCTCTCTGCTGAAAGCAATGCATAAGGAAGGGAATGGTAAACTAAGACTCCTATCTTTTTGTACTTCAGCGGTAGGACACAAGGGTGCACAAACACAATGCGCAGTAGCTAAGCTTTTCTTTGGTTTCTGCAAATCTTAACTACGACTATTCTAGCTTTTAATCTATCCAATACCTTCAAGGTAAATAGAGCATGAGGGTAAAGAAGCGGGAATGAAAGGTTGGATCACCTGAATTCGCCATCTCTTGAGAATATGACTGAGGCTTTGAACTCTCGAGTATACATCGGGATAAGGTTGGTACAAGTAAACACTCTTTACGGTAAACTAGATCTGAGACTTGCCAAGGAGGAGGAACCCCTATCCGAGGTATGGGCTAGGAAATGGTTTACAAGAAACAACAAATGAACGATGTCTTGGCCAACAAACTTGCTAAGGAGGAGGAACCCCTATCCGAAGTATAGATTGAAGGACAATACATTAAACAACAACAAACGATAACTGTCAATGACAAATATCCAAGGAGGAGGAACCCCTATCCGAGGAGGGAAATGAAACAACAAGCTATTTGAAACAAGACATGGAAATAACTCAAATAGGTAGATCAAAATGCAAGCTCCTCTTGATATTCTTCTTCAAGCTTCATCAACGAATTACAAAGGTTGGGATAGCAAAGGCACGAAATCATGCACAATTACAATCAACCAACAAACTCTCATCCAAGAGTGAACAAATATCCGCTTTCAAAGCTGTTGGCGACAATGGCGCAACATTTTTGCATAGCAAGTAAAAGTTAAACAAACAATGAGCCCAAGGCTCTTATTTATAGAACTCAAAGGAGTGGGCAACCCCAAAATCTCCTTGAGTTAACAATGAGTTCTTGCCAATCAATTAGCAAGATTTATTCCTAAAAAGGGGGAACAAGCAGTTAATTGGAAAACTACTTCAGTTAACTGAAAGTAAACAAAGAGTCAACTGGAAACTACTTCAGTTGACTGAAAGCAAACTAAAGGTGGACTTTAATGAAAGTATCCCTCCAAAATAGACATCCACATTTAGTGGAGATCTAAGATCCACAAATCATGGAAGGCGATTAGACATCCTTAATCAGTGGGATCTGACAATGCATGATTTAAGTGATATGGAGTTAACTTGGAAAGGGGCATCAAGTTAACTCCAGTTACATTTAACGTCATCTTGAGTTGACTTGGAAAGAAGCATCAAGTCAAACTCAAGTATCACAAATGCCACTTGGAGGATGTAGGACGTCCTTCTTTGGTGCCTTTATAGCTCACCATTAATCAGCAGTGTCTCTATCCATTCATTGACTTCATCAACCTCTGGGGAGTTAATGCTCTGTAGAATGATGACGTGACGTTGCAGCATTACCTCACCCGTTGTGAGTTGATTCCCGAAGTCTATACACTGAGATGCTGCCTCTTCGAACTTGGTTGATAAAGCTGCCACCTTAGCCAGCTTGCAACCATCTGGATCATCAAGAAAGGAACTGCGGATGACGTCTCTGAACTGATTTTGTACAGTGACCATCTTGACGTATTCTCCTCCCTCACGTTGATATTCCATGTGAGGGAAAGATATTACCAACATTCTTGCAAAGTTGATAATAGTGGCGACCACTCGTCTGTAATCAATCAACTCTACTGAATGGGCGTCATAGGCTTTCACCTTATACGCCAACTATTCCTTCCAAGCAAAGAGATGTTGTTTTCCTCCGAGTAGACTGATTGATACGCCAATTGCAAGTCTGCAATTGTGTTCTCGTCTTCTAGCCTCTTCTCTGCAATTCTTTGTTCTGATTGCTGGATCTCTGCACGAAGTCTGTCATGTCCCCTTCTAGTTGACATCTCTCGGAGCACAGGATTAGCCTATCATGCGACCCTCATAGGCTGATGGATTGTATAGAGGGTCTAGTTGGAGTTGGCTCAGCTTCAGATTGGCAGTTTTGATCAGTTGGCTTTCGTTCGGGCTCGTTCGGACACTTCTTGCATAAGTTGCTATTTTTAGCAGTTATTGGCAGTCAGCGTGGGACCCCTGCTATTTTTAGCAGTATGGATTGTTGGTGTTCAGAGTCACTTCAGTGTTCGTCAGCTTCAGACGGATCAGGCATCGGATGATTAATGAGAGAGATATTAATATTTAATTGAATTAATTAAATATTAATTATTTGGAGTTTATAATATAAAGTTATAATATTATATTATAACTTAAGTGATTTTGGCTGAGGGGTCGCCCATCATTAAAAGGGGCCATTTGACGATTAATTTTATAATTAAAAATTACATCTGAGACTATTGAAAATAATTAAAAAGGAAGAAGTCGAATTTTTAATAATCCCTATTATTGAGGAATTCGCATTTTTGAGGGTATAAGCCATTTGCATTGGAAATCGAGCCATTATGCATATTGAGTTATTGAAAATTGATCAAGTTTGGTCTGAGCAAGAAGCTTTAGGGTTTCGGTCTCGAGTTCATTGGGGAACGAGCCATCTCCATTGGAAGTAGTTCAGAGGGTGTGAAATAACATCTGATTTATTGCCAGTTGAGAGATTTCTTCATTCAGAAGAAGTTACAGAGCATCAAAGATTATAATTATTCAGAGGGTTTTGATTTGCAAATTCATCCAGGGGAATTATTTAGCTGAGGCGCCTATCTCTTCACACCTGGAGATCTTCATAAGGGAGCCGTATTTATTATTTATTTATCACTGCTGTAT
The DNA here is from genome assembly GCA_007258455.2 of Sequoia sempervirens. NCBI lineage: Eukaryota > Viridiplantae > Streptophyta > Pinopsida > Cupressales > Cupressaceae > Sequoia > Sequoia sempervirens. Next base: position 35,287 of record VDFB02332224.1, read on the forward strand.
TCTGGCCGTACTTTTCTGTACACTGGCCGTACCATTAAAAGGAAGCTGTCCTTCTGTCTCAGAACCAAAACGCCTTCTCCTGTGGCAGGCAAACATCATTACCAAGGGCACAGATCTTAGTAGCAGTGGATTCTATCTTCAGGCGCAAGGGAAAGTGAGTTGTCATTGCAGCCGTACCATCATCTGGAGATCATTTATTGCAGCAATATTGCCAGGTTCTTTAATAAAATTCATTGCCTTTTTATTTGCATGTAATCGAATACTCATTGTAATCGTCTCAGAGGACAAATAAATATACTGGCATCCGTATTTCATCATTTCCAGAGTTATATAATTTTTATAGAATTTATTTGCAATTTCTTTCAAAATCGCCATCTTCATTATTTATGCAAAATTTCACAAAAACAGTCAAAAAAACCAAAAACCTTCAGAAAATCATAAAAATAGTCAGATACAGAGAAAACGGGGAAACAAGGGTTTCTACAGTGGTATCAGAGCTAAATCCTGCCATCCTAAGGGTTTAGCAGTCTTATGCAGCTAGAACAGTTTGGCTCTCACAGGTATTACACACGCAGACGTGCTCTGATTGACAGGTAACAGAGTTTGAGCAGGCAGCCAGGGAACATGGCTGACAGGAATGACAGGGCTGACAGAATAGATATACCTAGGACAGAGATCCCACCTAATAACAGAGATCAGGACGATGCAGAGGTTTTGCATGCACTCAGAGATCTTCGTGCAGGTCAATGGCGGTCCGATGATGTATTACAGCAGTTGGCAGTAGCACTTCAGAGATTGGGTACTCCTAGGAGACCGTCACCACATCGTGACGATGAGAGGAGTGAAGCAAGGTCTCGCAGGGCACCTAGGACAGCTTCACGGACAGCAGACAGGCCTACCAGGCCTACATTTGTGAGACAGGAGGCCGAGGAGGTCTTGGCAGGTGAGGAGCACGAGGAGTTGTTCGCTGATACGCTTATGGCAGCGAACGAGGAGTGGGAGTTGGTACCACCTGAGGTCAGAGAACGGATCACTTTTGACCGTTTTATTACACAGAAGAGAGAGCATCATAGAGGTCGACAGGATTGGAGACCTAGACAGCAGAACAATGACCTAAAACATGCTACAAACCGACTCAATCTAGCTATGTTCGATGGTAGTGGTAAAGTGACAGCTCAAGCTTGGATTAGTAAGCTGGACACTTTTCTTACATTGCGTCCGATGGCGGAGAGGGATGCAATCAGGTATGCGACACTGCACCTCGAGGGAGTAGCTTACGACTGGTGGCACCACGGCATGGTGACGCTACAGCATGACATGATCACATCATACCAGGAGTTTGTGGACAAATTGGTTGAGCGTTTTGACCGGAAGGATCCAGAATCATACTTCAGAAACTTAGCTCAGTTGAGACAGAGTGGCAGCTTGGAGTCGTATATTGGTGACTTTCAGAAGTTATCAGTTATGGTTCCGAACATCTCCGAGAGGCGTTTGGTAGTACTCTTCATGGAGGGTTTGACAGAGCCACTGAGAGGCTGGATCAAAGCCTTTGATCCTCCTTCATTACAGGAGGCGATGAAGAAAGCACGAAGCATGGAGTTAGCAGCACCGTCTAGTAGATTTAACTCCAGAGGTTCTTCATCTTTCAGGGACAACAAGGGCTTTAACAAAAACAGGGACAAATCTGATTTTAACAAAGAAAAATCAGACTTTAAGAACGATTCAAAAGGTAAATCAGCAGCTCCACCTTTGGATCGTGAGGCCCTTAATGACCTACGCAGGAAGAAGCTTTGCTTCTACTGCAAAGGACCCTATGACGCCAATCACGATTGTCCTATAAGACCTAAGGGCAAGGCAA
>VDFB02332224.1:37244-132337 GCA_007258455.2 Sequoia sempervirens
CAACATTATACTTGAAAGAAGCGCATCATAGAAAACTTCATCGAATAGTATAAGTAGAAGAATGTTGTTCGACCTTAGGCATTCATTTTCATTCACTTGCCATTCGATATCCATAAGTGCAAGTTGGTGTAGTAAGAAGATCATCAAGTGCAGATCGATATAATTGAAGAAGCCTGAGTTTGCTATCAGCAAGTAGCATTATATTGTTTCTGTGTTAGCATCAGGTTGTGGTGCTATTCTTGGCCTCATAATTGGCCTCATTGTAAAGGAGACTATTGTTCTATATTCAATATATAAGTGATATATTGTTGTTGGCTTTTTCTCCCTCAAGTGGAGGGTTTTCCCAGGGGTATATTTTATGTTTGTGTATCTGTTTTTGAATTAAAATCTGCTTTTACTATCTGATCATAAAACTAACACAAAGAACTTTAGCAACATCCAAGATTATATTACTAAGGTCTATGATCTAAGAGCACAATGTAAAGCATGTGGTATTGACAAAAAGGACATTCAGTTAATCTATAATACACTAAATAAACTTGGTCCTGAATTTGCAGTTTTTGTTTCTAGCTTTCATACTCACAAACTGACTATGGGATCTGCATATACTATGCCTTCATTTACATCTTTTTCTTGAGATGTTAATACATGAACAACAAAAGCTTCTTTCTATGGGTCTCATAAAGCCATCACAGACTCAGGTTTTGTTGGCCGGTCAGCCTAAGGGACAAAAAGAGTCGGGACAATCTAACAAGAAACAAAAGAAATCTAAGTAAAATTCACACACAGATCAAGCACAACACAAATCCTCTTCAAGGGAGGATTCATCTAAGAAGGAGAAGTCTACTTGTTCATGTTGCAAGAGGACTGGACATGAAGAACATTCTTGTTATAAAAAGGATATTGATGAACTGAAACATCTTCTTAAGAAAAATAACATTGATCTACCTTCTAGAATTTCCAAGTCCACTTCTTCTTCTTCACATTCTAAACAGTCAGGATCTAGTAAGGATAAAGCTCATGCAGGATTTGCTTCTGAGTCTAAGAAAAACAAAGGTAAAGCTCTTTATGCTTCTACAAGTCATGAATCAAGGAAGTGGCTCCTAGATTTTGGAGCTTCTCATCATATGGCTTCTACATAGTCTATGTTCTCTTCTTTTGAGCCTTGTGTTATGCCACCTATTCTGATGGGCAACAACACTTACATGAGTGTAATTGGGAAGGGTTTTGTTGATATTGGGGATGGCACCTTCAATGATGTTTTGTGTGTACCTCACTTGATGAATAATCTTCTTTCCATCTATCAGATCACTCATGGTGGAGCAGGGAAGATTGTGGAATTCACCCCTAATTCAGTTATCATCAGAGACTTGGAGAGCAAAGAGATAATTGCTACTAGGATGGTTGATCATGCATCTTGGTTATATACCTTTTCAGACTTTGCACCTGATGATGATTATGATCCTTTGGTTATTGATCACACTTCTAGTGTGAGTTTTGATTTTGAGGAGAAGTTTGGCTAATTGAATCTTGGTATTCTCACAAGTGATTCAGTTCTTGAGCCTTGCATTCCTTCTCCTCCATCTACTGTTGCTTCTAAGGATACTTGTGTTGCTGCATCCTTGGCTACTTGTGATTTAGTGCAGCAGGATATACATCGTCTTCCAAATATAGCTACTTGGGATGACTACTTGGCAGACATTGCAGGTTTGTTTATAGAGTCTCATACTTCAAATTTGGGAGACACTATTCACAACATTCATCTTCTCCTTGATGAAGTTGATTCTTCTTCAGTTGTTATGGGGGAACCTTTGGATCCTCTTGTTCATTCTCTACATGATCATTCATCACAGTTTGACATGAGTGTGGATACTTTTGAGCAGCATTTGGGGGAGGCAACTTTGTCTTTAGAGGAGATAGTTGAGTCTTTGGATCTTGTTCTACATACATCTCCACTAGGTTTTGGATTGTCATCTTCATCAAAGTGGCCTAGAGCGCATGATTTGATGGCGGTAGATTCCAGCATCGACATGGAGACACATGAGCAAGTTTCAAAGACTTCATACATTTTGAGCTTTCTTCCCTTATATTCCTTTCAGGAGTGGGAAGATGTTCTTCATGCACCTTTGGTTTTGTTTCTTCCTGAGGGGAGGAACGTTGTTCGACAATCATGGTCTATCTTCTACATCCAGTTTTGAGCATCAACCATTGGTACAATTGACTACTTGAGGGAAGGCTACATAGTCTTTCTTATCCTTTCTATTTTAGAGGAGACTTCTTCCTTGCATGGGATTCTTCTTGTGTTGGGAAACTTGTTTTCTGTTCTTTCTTTTGGGGAGGAGTTTTGTCCCATTAGGTTTTCTTCTTTTCTCCATTTGTGAGAGATTATTTTGTACATGGGTACCTAATATGGCCTAGTAGTCGGGACCCATCCTTGTGTCTTTTCACCCAACTAAGCTATGCTTAAGGGGGGGTGTTAGTGTAGGTTTTTTATTTTCCTTAAGTTAGGGAACATTTATTTTTCCTACACACATTATTAAGCTTGCTTAGGTTATATTGAATGGTTAGGATGAGGACATGTGGCATAAATCCATCATTCACATGTGTCACTCGCACCCACCTTTGGGTAGGTGAGTCTCACACCCCCTTTTGGACTTATTTGCCACCTGTCATAACCATCTATTTGTCTTTACCTGAGTAGGTATAACCATGTAATTCAGCCTTTACCAAGTAGGTAAAACTCCCACCTATTATGGGTAATGGGAGTTATTACCTCTCTTGGCTTTATTTTCCCTTAATTTTTGCTATATATACAGCACTCTCCTCTCCTTTAGCTAGTCAATTAGACTGATTTAGTCAAGGGAGTGTTGATTCTATTCATCTCTAGGTTTCTTACTTGCTTTCCTTCAGTCACTTTGATCTTGGGTGGTTTCACAACCAAATCTAACAATGATAACTCATAAACTTAAGCCAAGGCACTTCGCAATGAATACCAATGTGCTAAAAATGTGCAAGCTATAGACATTTGCATAATAGAACTCACAAATCTAAATCATACCACATCAACTAACAATTATGGTGGCCAATCCTCCTCAATTATGGATTCACACTCATTCCAATCTTTAGCCTCCTTACTTTCAAACAATGTGAATTCCAATTGTTGAACTCCTTGGTTAGCCAAGAAACCCACCACTCTATTTTGCAACATATAACAATACACCGCCTTAATCCAATTAAATTTAGCCTTCCACTCTAGAACTTCTTCTAAGATCACTTTTAATTTCCAATTCAGACAAATTTCCATTGTTAATTGCATTGACAACTATTTGTGAATCACCTTCTATCTCCATATCCCTATACCCTATAATATAAGTAGATTTCATACCTTTAAGTAATACTTCATAGTCTGCATCATTATTTGTTTTCTCACAAAGGTACTTCAAACCTCCAAACACAATGTCTCCTTTCTTATTCTCAAGACATAACCAGCTCCGTTGGGCCTAGATTACCTTTGGAGGCACCTTGTCATGTCCCTTTTTTAAAATTTTCTAAAAAATAACAACTTACTAAAAATAGTAAGTTGACAAGCCCAAAATACCAAATCAGGATCAACTGACAGATTGGAAAATATAATTAATTTTGGTGATTTGGTTAACAATAGTTTATTATTTAATCACCAAATATATATTTTATTTTAATTAATTTTCCTACTTGGACAAAGGATTCCCAAATAGCTTATTTTCAGCATTCAATGACCATGGCAAGCCAAAACAAGTGGCACAATGCATGGGGAGTGGAAGAAATCAGAGGACACTTGGCACCAGAGATTACATGCACTACATGTAAGGGAATTTCTCTCCTTGGTCGTAGGTTTGGGTCTCCCAACTTGGAAATTGAGGTGGTTTCACATATATGCATGTTTTTGGCTTCATTTTGCATTATTCTTATTGTCGATTTTACTAAGCTTCGCTTATTTCCTCAAAGGCTAATAAACCGATGAAGAGGGATCTCCAAGGCTGACAAACCAAGGGGATTAGAGGCTCAAAGGCAGTGGGGTCCAGAGGGTCTCTAGAGGCAATTTCATCAAGAGGTTGCATCAGAGCTTAAGGAATTTGGAGATTTTGGCAGTTTCAGTGTTTTGTGTGCAAGAGTAGATTTTTGGTGGTTTCTAAGCATTTGTGTTGTTGCAGGTCATTGCATGTTAGTGGAGCAAATGTATTTCATCCATTTCAGAGGTTTGGATCAGCTTTGACCAGCTGGGTTTTGCTAGTTTGATCTCAGGAGTGTTGCCTGTGTAGTTTTTGTGTGTTTATAGGGTGTGTTCAAGCTTTTTGGAGTGTTTTAGGTGCTTTTTTGGTATTGTTCGAGTTTGTTGTCGTGTGAGGATTTGGTTGTTGTGTATGCTGTTGTACTTCATCATCTACAATGCCTTATTCCAGCCATTCCAACTTTGGACGCCATTTTGGGGGTTTCAAGGCTTTGGGGTGAAACACACGTGTATTTCAGCATATAGTGTTGTTGTGTGTAGTAGATGTGGGAAATTGTTGTAATGGTTTGCTGCTGTGGCATTTTGCTGTATCAGACCTGTGCACATGAGATTTATATCAGAAAAGTGAAAAAAAATGATTTGGAGTGTTTATTTACATTTTGGGTGTAATTTCTATGTAGACTAGTTAGCTAGTTTTTGATGTTTTGATGCATATTAGTGTTAAGTTGGTTAAATGCATTTTCAGATTTGGATTCAATAATAAAAATCAGATTGGGGACATTTCACACCATAAAAATTCAACTTAAGTGCACTTTTTGGTTCTTGCCACCATGATTCTTCCCTCTACTATTTTTCTCTACCATTAATCCTTGAAACGGAAATCTCATCACGTTAAACATTCTTGTATGTTTTCACTTTCATGTGATCTCAATAGCTATTTAAGTTTACCCTTTGTCCAACTATGCTATCTAGTTTGTATTTAATACCTTTCATAACCTAGGGTCTTTGTACCCTATTAGTTATGTTTTATAATTGATTGTAAATTTTGAGTCCCACTAACCCATTTTGATTGTTTGTCAATATCAATGTAATTCCTTTCTTCTTTCTTTCTCTATGTTCCCAACAACTAATCCCATCATTTGAGATTTCAAGCTCTAACAATACATGTTATTGAATAACAAACTTCTAGACAAATTGCAAAATTCTGTTATGAAGTCAACATTTCAAAGTTCAAACCACACTCCATGGTCCATCATTTGGATGAATGATACAATTAAAAATAAGGGGTCCTTATATCGATATGATGAAGAGATTGATATCCAGTAATCAATGCCTAGTCAGCATTATTAAATAAATGTCAATATAATGTCAATTATTTACATTTTGCAACATTTAATCCCATCATGTTAACCAATCTTGTATGTTTTCACTTTCTTGTGATCTCAATTGTTATTTATGTTTACCTTTTCTTAACTTGAACAAATATATTTGGAGATAGTGTATAGGTGTCAAGTTTTGTCTAAAATACTTCTTATGGAGTGCACGAGAAACATCTATGCATGGGTATTTGTATGGCTACCATTAAAGGTTTCCTTTTCCATTTTAGAAACATTTCATTTAAACAAAACAACAATAGGAAACTCAGCTAGAACCAACAGATGGGATCAACTACAAGGTGATCTGAATCTTGTTATTGCTATCATAAATCCAGCCATAGTAGAATATTTAAATCATAAATACAAGTTGGCAACCAAATAATATCATAATGCATAGTTTGAAAACTCGACTTGGCAAAAAGCTCGCCAAGCCCAAAATTGACGAGTCAACAAAAACTCGGAGAAAACTTGGCAAAAACTCGGCAAAAAACTTGGCAACTGAAAAATTGCTTAAATTTCATTAGAAACACAATTTTTTTGCAAAATTCAATGACAAATGAATCCAATGAGTCCATAAATGAGTACAAAAGTGTTTTCTATTGCAAATTGAATACAAAATCGCACTCATGCATAATCCTGATGGCTGAAAGCCTGATAGTCTAAGTTGTTGATTCCAATCTTCACTCCCAAATCCCCTCATTGTAATCAATTTTCTTATATGAGAAGAGATCCAAATAACTAGTGGCAGTCTAGGAGTGGAGATATCAATGACCTTGTAGGGTTTTGCATTTGGGGGCAACACCCTCAATGGGGTTGAGGGGCAGCACCCCTCATGGGGGTTTGGGGGCAACACCCCCAGCGGTGTCGAGAAGTAGCGCCCCTCGTGGGGGACTAGGGGCAACGCCCCCAACTGGGTCGAGGGGAAACGCGCACCATTTCACAATTTTATCACTTAAAGGAGAAATTAGGTATTTGGCACTTTTTCATGAAAAATGTTTGCTCTCCAAGTGCTATGTGATGAAGTGTGAGGTGCATTCATGCATTTACAAGGAAAAATCATGAGTTTTTTTACCTTTTTTATTTATTTATTTTTGTGTTGTGCATTTTTTATGTATCTGAAGAGTCTTGTGTACTGAATCACCGAGTTTTTGGCGAAAACTCACCAAAAACTCAGCAAGTTTTCCGCAAAGACTCGGCGAGTAAAAGTCAGAAAGACTCAAGGGGGCAAAAAACTCGCAAGTTTTTGTAGACTCGCCGAAAACTCGGCGAGTCTGCTAACTATGTCATAATATATTAATATTCATAAATGAGAGGATGACAATCAATAGGACTATCATGTAAACATGCTATACAAAGCAAAAGGGAGTATTTTAAGACATTTGCATCTAAGTCCAAAAGTAATATATTTTAAGTACAATGATATGTCACCTTATTTTTATACAAAATGCAATACCACACAAGCATGAGAAGCACTGATGGTTAGCAGCCATTATAATCATGAAATATGACAACTAGCCCTCATCATTTCTTACCATCTCATACATCTTGCTCATTGTCTTAGATTATAAGGAAGAAAAAATGAAAGAAATATTTCATTGATCAAATTAGATCAATGAGATTCAAGAATACATTCAATTATAGTAGAACATTAGTTGGATAGAAAAGAATCCTAGAAGATAAAAATGTGACCAAGGTTGAAGCTAAAACACCAATAATTGAAGGCACAATTAGAGGGGGTGAACCCAAGGCAAGTAAACCCTAGCAATAGACTAGAAGTACTACTATGAATGGTCAAATTGGAGGAGGATCTTACAAGAGAAATATTGCTTTTAAGTTTTCACCAGCAACAAGGAAAGTGAATTATGAAGCTTAATAAGGTTTTTGTGTCTCTTCAAGCTAATTCAACCAAATATGTAAACAGTAAATTGTTCATATAAATGTAGTATTTGATATACAATAATGGTGACTAAGCTAGCCAAATTATTTGAGTTAATGATCAATAAGCAGATCCTATTCACTAAGAAGAAGGTTGTTTACAAGTACCTGTATTTTGTGTTTGTTCCAATCTAAGATAGTGAAATGCAATTTACCAACCAAAAAAATAATGATATTGCAAAAAGTGCTTAATTTGTGTGTATATCACTGCGAAAGACTGTGTTTTGCAAATGAATTTGAGCTACATACATAGGCTAGACCAATCACTGACAGTGCAAGACCTGTCCCGATAAGTAAGCGCCGCGTAACAATTTCCTTTGAATTATCTTGTATGAGAGGACTGCCTATTTGTGTCCTTTCTGACGGTGCACCCTTTGAGAGAAATAACTTAGCTTCTGAGAGACCCCATTTGCTAGGTTGTTCCACTTCTGCACCTGAAATTAAATGTGGCATATTATTAATTTATAATTTATCAGTATCACCTATGGAGTTATTTTAAACACACACATATCGAAATTCAAGTATTCTTAATAATGTACATAATGTAGTTTAAAGGTAGTGTCAAATGATTCAAAAATTCCAAGAATATACAACAAAACATAGAATGGCAAGCTAAAACTAAGACCATAGTACAATGCACCAAAAATGTTAGAGATAAATATTTTAAAAAATTAAAGAAAAGAAATTGTTTCATACTTTTATGAACTAGCAATAAAACTACTGATGTGAGTTATAGCCGAAGTTCAAACCCATAAGAAATTATCTGACTATAGAAAGCAAGCATTGCATGCATGACTAATTAATGTAACATTTATGCTCTTCAATGATAGGATTGGTAAGAAATGAAGAAATGCTTATATGGTAAACAGTTGCAATTAATCATATGGTCTCAAAACAAGCCCCAGAAATGGATTCTCTGTTCAAGAAAGAAAATAGAACATTAACATATATTAACCAAACAAGACTTCCAAATAAGTTGCTAATAAGGATTGAAAAATCATTGTTTTGAATAACCCTTTGTGATCCAGCAACAGGATGAAAGATAACAAAACAATTAAGGGATGTTTGTATAGATCGGCACAATTACAATGCAGTGTATTTCTTATCTGTTTTCTTATCATTCATCCTGATGACGAACACAAAGGCTGCTTGCAAACATCAATTTTTCAGTCCTTATTACCAATTTATCCAGAATTCTTTTTTCCTTTACATTATGGATTGCAGAAGCTTGGGCGCTTTGATAATTAACAAAACTAATTGTCAATGGACAAACAACGTTTGAGTGTGCAAGTACCAAATAGCATACAATACAAACTGCCACTAAGAGTTTAACATTATGAGATAGAGATGAATTCCTTTTTGTAGGTATCTGATTTTGCAGGTCTTTTAATCACAGTTCTCTAGTTCAGGAATGCAATTACTCTTTCATACTCTGTAGGATCATGTGTCATGCCCAACCTTTCTCCAGATTGGTTCTCCCTTTGTCCTACTGATAAGCAATTAGCAAGTTAAAAATTTCAACAACATTTTCAAAGATTGACTGATATATGCCAGAGTAAACTCATGCATAACTGAAGTAGCAGCCAATCTGTTGGAATTATAACTGATGCATCAGCTGCAAAATAACCTTTAAAACACAATGTTAAAGCCCAAGTTGACTATAAGGACTCCTCTAAAGCTCTCCACAAAATTAGTGACTCATGCAAAATAACTTCTAAAACATTATTAGCAGCCCATTACAATGACTCACCCCAAATAAGTAGTACGGTAGCTTTAATTTCAAAATATCTTTAAAGACTATCCCCAAGAGTAGCAACCAGCAATCTAGAAAGATTTGAGGCTGCAATCAAGAGGTATATGGTATGGCAGACCTTTAAAATAGTACGATGCCTCCTTGCAACAGCATTAAACAACAGTATTCATAGAAATCAACTACAGCTGGAATAAGGTACAACCAGCCATGGTATGAAATATTAATAATAACATTGACACTCTGATCGTAAACAAATAAATACTTGAAAATCATTTGTGTAATAACTTCTCACAAATCAAAATTGGAAACTCCTCACACATACACAAATTCTAAAAAATCACAATAAATTGTAAAATGCCCTAAAAACCCCACACAACCAAAATAACTAAAATTGGAAACCTTCTACAACAATCAACTCACTAGTAATCCCTTGCATTTGAAGCATAATTTTTTTCTTTTTGCAGTCACCTTGTTGCCTTTTAAGTTCATCTCGATTGCAAATATGACCATACTCCCATTTTTCATTACAATGGTAGCATAGATTTTTTCCTCGAAGTTCTTCATGTTCACTTCTAGAAGGAAATTCCTTTTTATGCCAATTCTTCTTATATGGGGGTCTGGCATGTGTGTTTGATGATAAATTCTTTGAGTAGGTCTTGTCTTTTGATGATGTGGGTTCCAATCTTAATGCCTTTTGAATTGCATCCCCAAGTGTTGTAGGTTTGTGAGCACTTACTAAACCCCGGATTGATTCCTTTAACCCTTCTACAAATAAGTATGTGAGTCTACTTTGAGAAACCTCTGGTAACATGACTGAAAGTTTTTGGAATTTAGTGACATAATTCTCTATGATTCCATGTTGTTTTAGTTATGTTAGCTCTTTAAAATACCATTCAGGGTGCATTTGATCAAATCTTTTGATAGTTTTTTGAGTGAACTCATCATAAGTTGTTATGTGCTGGTGGCCTTGGGTAATAAGGCCATGACGCCACCAATCATGGGTAATTCCCTCCAAATGTAATGGTGAAATTAATAGCGCCCTCTTTCGTCATGGGACTAAGGGATAGATATGTGTTCATCTTTTGAAAATATGCTGTGATTTTTCCTGATCCATCATAATTGGGTAGTCATTTTACTTGCCCTTTGTCTTAAATTGCTGTTGGGTTGTCACCTTCCTTTTCTACAACTAACTCATGATCTTGCATCACAATATGCCTTAAATGAGATATCTCTCTTAATTTCAGGGTCTAGCCTTGAGTAGGCTGCAGCATATTCATCAAAGTTACTAATTTGTGTATTGGTTTCTTCTTCCTCTCTTGCTGGCCCTTCCCTAGGTAGGAATGAGGGTCTTGTTGCCCTAGGTGTTGATACCCTTGAATGGTTAGAGTTGGCATCCCTCCCATGGGTTTGGTTGGGTTGTGGATTATTGTTGTTCATATTTTGAATGGTTTGGAGAAGTAGTCGTGTCACTCTCATTTTGCTCCATGAGAGTTTGAGCTGTTTGCTCTATGAAGGTCCTTAATTTGTTCCCCATTTGTTCGCCCATCGTGTTGTTTTGTGTAGAATTACTAGTAGCTGCAAGTTTCTTCTTTTCTCTCTCCAAGGCCCTTTGAGCTCTTTGGCTAAGTTGCATTCACTATCTTTCGTCCCTCAGGCTGGCAAAAACGATGCTCTGATACCAATTGTAATGTCCCCTTTTTGGATAGACTTAAATTTACCCAAAAATCAAAATTTCAAATGGAAAATAAGAAGTATATCTTATTAAATTACAACTTACCAATAGACTCCAAGTTTAACCCTGAAATAATGTTAGCCAATATTATAATTCATAAACAATTGGTTTGATCATTTGTACTGTTTACAACATCCTTAAATTATTTAGCATACATAAGGTTCAATGATCTTAAAACAGATAAGTAAATATCAACACGAATTTAAGGTTATTATCCACTCCGACAATCATCTATCAAGGAGGTTATTCTTCTTTCTACGCCCAGGGGCAGATAGGCAACTGTAATGATCTACCCCTGATTTTTTTATTTTTTTCCGTTTGTTTTCTGGTTTTCTGTTTGTGTTGGTTTGATGATGTTTTGATTGAATTTCATATGCCATTCATTGCCCAAAATCATGCATAACATAAAGATAGCAAAGAACAGAAAATACACAGGTAATCTTGATTGCAAACTGAGCTACTTTCACAATATATTTCTCAGATAACATAACAGAAATTTGCTGAGTTTACAATGATATATCAGACTTCTCATACAGCTAAAAGAGACTCAGAAAATGAACTTTTCAGACCTGGGAATAGGCTCAAACAGCAACAATGAAGCTCCCAATTTGCTACGAATAATACCCGGGCATTTGATAGCGAACCTCTTGCTATTCCAACACCAAAGGCCACTGTAATCAGACTCCAGTGAAGTGAAATATCAGCCTATACATCAGCAGGCTGCAATCTGGAAACTTCACCCAAATAGGGCGCTACCTCGAGAAGGGTGACTTGGCCTAGAAAATTCAAATATTCTTCAAAATATGCAAATGAATACTTGATTTGGGGTGCCAAGATGTGAAGCATCCAAGGAATCAATACCCAGAATGAAAGCACGAACCAGTAAGCAGTTATGACCAGAAAACCAGGTTCAGACCCTCTCTCCAAAATGCCCAGAAATTCTGAAAATCACCTTCAAATAACACACCCAACAAGCCAAAATGGTGCCAAGCCATCACACACCAAAAACCACTGACAACTTTTCAAAAATACTTGAATATCTTTATGATTTTTGACTAAAACTGCAAACAATAAAGCTCTGAAGTGACCCCTGAATGGAATCACACCCCAACTAGGTCTTTCATTACTGAAACCAGCTCCTGATTGAAGAGGGTTTTCCTCCTCAACAACAAACTGTAGACCCCTGGAGAAATTCCAACAGCATCCTGTTATGCAACCAAACTCAACATAACCAAATGAGAGCCAAAACTCATATTTATAAAGTAAAAGAAGGATTAGGGCAACTTGAATTTGAGTTTGAATATATTTCCCTCTCATTTCACTTTACGAAATAACATAAAATTACCCCAAGAGGAGCGTCCAACTTTTTGCCTCCAAAATTCTACCTTTGATTTTTAATTTAAAATTGACATTAAGCCCAAACTAGGCATCCCACCTTATGAGGCATAACAATAGCCTTTAAAAATGATAAATAAACCTCTTTTCTTGGCATCCACTTGAAATACATGGCCCCTCTTTCAAAACAATGTTGTGCAACTAGGCCAAGGGGTCTTCTCATAAGGAAACTATTTTTCCTTATCCAGCCTTCTAAAACAATGTTAAGTTATCTCATTAGGCACCAAGGTACTTTTTGATGACCACCTATCCCCTCACTTAAGTTATAAAGTTATTTTATAACACTAACTTAAGTGAATGATAAAAAGAAAATATCAAATAATTCACCCTTAGGCTCTCCAATGCCACCATAGTAATAACACTGTCAAGGACACCATGGGCCTGAGACCAGTTTCCCAAAATTGACTTACTATAAATAGCAACTACTAAAAATAGTAAGTGCTCACCAAATATCAAACTAGCACAAAACATTAAGCTCACTGGACAACTTCCACACACTACCCAAATAGGAAACCCTACACTACACTACCGCTAAGGCCAGTTACTAAATATAGTGCTTACTAAAAATAATGAGTCAAGACCAAACTAGCCCAAAGAAGGACATTGAAAATGGGGACATTACAGTCCGCCCTTCCCAAACATTGTTTGTCCTCAAGCAATGCCAGTACAACCCTACAACCAACAATCTAATCCACACTGAATCCAAAAATGATCTCGGGGTCTTAAGTCAACCTAGGAGATCTGTAGCACCATCTGCTCAAAACACTATCCTGCGAGGTACCAATACAAGAGACCTCTTGGAAACCTCATGCAAGAAGAGTAATCAAATAATGCATAAACTTGATCAAGTCCTCAAAAGAATGCCCCTCAAGAGAACCAATTTGATGTGCCACAGGAGTAAACTTTAGAAAGTTAGCACTGCCTCTCCCATCCCAAATGGTAGCTAAACTACAACACAATGTGATTCCCAAGTTCCAAGTTAGTCTCAGAAAGGAACCACCATGCTGACGCTGCGCCACATTGATCATAACTATCAAACCAATGTGCCCAAACTGCACTCCCCTATCCTGGACCCTCAAAGAGTAGAAATCATCAAAGCCCATATTGAAAAACCTGAAAAGATTGAAGCCAATGCCATGAAATATATCCTACCAAGGCAACTTAGAGTAGACTGTGTCAGCAAACTCACTACCAATCACAATCCTAGTCAACATTAGAAACACCCTAAGAAATTAACCTCGGCATGACACCTCATGATGCCCCAAATAAGCAAGTCAATCTTGGCCATATCTTTAAAATCAGCCAACCAGGAAATGCCTCTGCTGAAGCAAACCGAAATCATAACATCAACTCTCAACCTCCAAGTGTCAAAAGAATGGTCCCAAGCACACCAACACCCCCAAACCACTATTATCAATAAGGCATCATTTGAAATAATGCATATCATCTCCATGATGTAACTGTAGTGAGCGTCACTCACCAAAGTGGAAACAACAAATGGGTAAATTGTGTTTGGAAAAACACTCACAGCCAGCTGCCCCAAAGCCTACCCAAACTCAAAATTAGTCAACTCATTAAGAGATGTCACCATAACCAATGAAAGAAGTGATGGCAGCGGTAATCAAACTGAAATACCACTGAAAACATAGGAGAGATGAGTATGGAGGTAGCAACAGAATCATCTCCAAGGATCAAATCATCACTGCCATCCAGGCTCAACCATGAACTACTCAATTGTTGAATTGAAGAAACCATCCAACTCATCTGCGAATCCAAATCCGAAGTCATATGCAAGCTGATCGAAAAGTGGGCAGCAGTACTAATACTGGAAGTTGACCCACTACTCCAATCATGCGACAACACTTCAGGATTAGAAACTGCACCTAGGTCCCAAGTCTTGTAACCAAATCCACTCTCGTCACTGAAATTGTTTGGGTCCCCGTCATCCAACTCGAAAAGTGGATTATCATGAGTCAAATCAGCATCCCATTCAAATAAAGGATTATCAACAAACTAATGATTATCCTCAACTCCCAAATCAAACCAATCCATCCAAACTCTTATTTTCTTATTTTTTTCAGACAATGTGCAAGAGCATACTCCTCAATATAATCAAGCTCCTCTATTACCTATTCTATCTCCCTTGCCCTTTCTTTGCTTTCCTTCTCCCTACACTGCTGAGTCTCAAAGAGTTGATCGTTTGCTTCAAGAAGTGCCTCTTAAACACTTTCCAAAGCATGCTTTGTGGAATTAAACTCGATGGTGAGCTCACTAACCTCTTCCCTTAATTGCTTAGTCAAGGGAAAAGTCTCATCTGCAAACTTGGTGGCTATATCTCTATCATGCATCATGTGTAAATAAGATGTTTTAAATTCTTTCATAGAGCTCTTCATTGTTTACAAATAAGAAAATGAGATATTAAGCTCATTTTGTCCTCTTGATGCACTTTGAATTAAGGTTTCCACATGCATATGTTTGCTGTCCAAACTGTCATCAAAGCCTTCATGGCTGTCCCAAATCTCATGTGCCTCTTCTTCAAAGCTGGCCTCATCTTCGTCACTAGGCTTCCAATTAAAATTAGCCCCAAGCAAAAACAATTCTGATTTGTCTTCAACATCATGCCTCTCAAAATCAATTCCCTCTAAGGAATCCTTTTCGCAGTATTTATGCTCTAAGGTTGGGACAGCAACTTGGACAGAAGAAGATTCTTCCCAAACTAATTTTTCATCATACTTTGGTCCCCAAACACCTAGATCCCATGGTCCTATGAGCTGATGTTTTCTTTTTGAAAGAGTATGCTCAATGTATACCTCTTGAGTGGTTGTTTCCCAAATCACCTGAGTCTCTCCCTTATCATCCCCAATAGTGGACTATGAATCCAAATCAACCAGTTTACAAGGTCTCTGCTCAAAATCAGCTACCTGCAATGTGAAATCGGATTCCTTTTCAAGATTGAAAACATCACTATCGATGCCATCCTCTATGCATGGCTATCAAGATGAAGTAAGGACATCATTACAATCAAAAAGAATTTCATCCCAATGTG
Source organism: Sequoia sempervirens (assembly GCA_007258455.2). NCBI lineage: Eukaryota > Viridiplantae > Streptophyta > Pinopsida > Cupressales > Cupressaceae > Sequoia > Sequoia sempervirens. The sequence continues at coordinate 52,470 of VDFB02332224.1, forward strand.
GGTCCTTGTCATACTTAGGTGCCAACACACCCGGACCCCATGTGTAGAAAGGTTGATCACTTTGTTTAGAGAATAAGTGTTCACTATGCTCCTCATGAGTAGTTGCCTTCCTAAATAAGTCACTCTCCAACTCATTATGATTGAAATCATCATAAGCATCTCTCTCCATAGGCTTGGTTTGGTAGTCTAACCCAAAGCCACCTGTGTCACCATTACCCACATGGGGTAAAGAATCATCATTATTAGCTAATTCGAAGACATCATCTCTTTTGTTTTCATCATGCCCATCATCTAAAGGTATCTCAACTTCATTGGATAGCTCTAAGGGAGTATACAAGGCTATTGTTTCATCAATTCCTTCATGCACAACCTCATCTACAACAGTTGCATGCATAAAGAGTCATCCTGAGGCTCCGTCTCACATTTATCAAGCTTCAAAGCAATCACTTCATATGATTTTTCTACTATAAACTTCTCTTCAACCACCTGCTCTTCATTGAATGCATAAGGTTTCAACTTTGCCACCTCCTTAAAATGAAGTATAAGATGTAATCTGAGCATGCCCCATTATGATCATCCCATGATGCCACCACTTATGTGAAACTCCATCAAGGTGCATAGTAGCATATTTTATGGATTCTTCTTCAGGCATAGGTTTTGATTGAAGTATGTGTGTTACATCTGTTTTGTCTTGAACAAGATTATGGCAATGAAATTATGGTCATTATGTTAGTTGTGATTAACTACCTTACACGAGAATGCGAAACTGGGAAAAGAATTTTTAATTTAATTGTTATTACTGCAATTATGAATGATTTCCTTACATAGGTCTATAGTGGATGTGTTGATGAGATTTTATTTTAAAATGATACCAAGAACGATGTAACCCTATTTCTTTGTCAAGTGGTTGCAGGATTGCCAACATCTGGAGGGAAAGGGGGATATCATCAAGGAGAGATCGTAGTCTATAAAGGACCAAAATACCATCAGGTCATGAGTTGGTGTAAGGTGGCCACATGGAGGTCGTAACCTAGGAATATATTTCCTTTAATTAAATAATTTTAAAAAGAAAAACAAGTCAATTTAAATTTGTCCATCATCAAACCCTTTAGAAGTCATATTTTTAGCTTTAAGTGCACCATGGAAAAGAAAATTAAAATAATTAAACCATAATAATGTAACCTCTTGTAGCAATTTTTTGAATTGAAATGGCCCGTTTAAGTTTGGAGGCAGCCATCCTTTGCCACCTTGTACTCCGAGTCTGGATGTAACGCCCAAGAGAGGAGACATGCAAACACTTAAGGTGGAGTCTTGTTTTCGCCATGAGTTATCTTGGCAGGGTATTCTTCATTGACGAATTTCCTCATACTCATCTTTCTCATTCGAACCACTTTCTTCATTATTCTCTCAGGGCTGCACTCTTTTCTTTCTCTCTGTATTGGCATCGACTTATATTAGTTTGGCATTAACCTTCTCATTCGCTTTTGGCATTCGCTTTCATCGCTTCTGACTTTCTTCATGGCTACCATGGCCAAACGTCATCTTGCATGACTCTGCACTCTATTCTTTAGAACGATCAAGCATTTTGTTCTCACGAGTAGTCCACCACCACTACACTCTTCAAGGCGGTGAAGTAACTTAATACTCTGTAGCTGTCATCGAAATCACTAGTGGAGGAACAGCAAGTGAGTTGTCGAGCTTCAATCAGCTTGTTCAGGCATGTTTATTGATGACTTATAGTTGCTGAATCGTGCATCATGTTAGTTGTTCTTTCTTTCAAAGATTCGATGTCAATATTGGTATATCATTAGAATCAAGTTTTGTCCAAGAAATATGATATCAGTTCCTTGGAAAATCTCAAAACCTCGTCCAATGAAAGTCTCTTTCTTTATTAATCAAGAACCTGTGTTGTTTATTCGCTCTTGCATTTGAATTAATCTTTCTTTTTTATTTATGAACCTGATTGTAAATTCAATCTTACACCCAAAATGCTTTGTGAACTATACCGCCAATGCCTAAGCCGTAGTCTTCTCTATACTTTGTTCTCTTAACTCTTGAGTTGGAATCGTGCATATTTCTCTCTTTCCTCTATGAGTCCATTAAATGAAGTATAAACATTAAAATCTGAAGGGTTCCTCAATAGAGACAAGTCTCTCTCTCTCTCTCTCTCTCTCTCTCTCTCTCTCTCTCTCTCTCTCTTAAAATATGTATAAAGTAAGCATTTAATTCTTAATTGAAGTGGAATCGAGCCAAGTCGCTGGAATATTAACCCAAGAGTCAAGTATTTTCATGCCAAGTAAGGGTGAGAGTGTTGATAGCACAGGTGTACCCATAAACAATAAATCCTTGGCCAAGGTTATGATGCTTGCAAAAGAATTAATCAGCTTTCAAGAACCGGATATACCCCTGGTCAGAATGGTCTTTCTAGTTAGGAGAACCTATAGTGAGAAATCGACAGGGGTAGTTTAGGTTCTTGACACCAAGCTCAGATAGCATGATAGTATTTTGTGAGATCCTTTATTGACTGCCCTCGTGAAGGGTCGGGTTTCTTCAATTGAGGAAACATGGGAGACCAATAGGTCTTTGGTTGAGCGGCCCTTGATGATATTTCTTTTTCCCTTGAAGACAGAGTCTTGTACAAGCATTCCAGCCTTTAGACTGTACTTTCTTATAACTCTTTCTCTCTCTTTCTTAATTTCAGTTATATTTACTTTAACATGTTTATTTCATAGCTGTAATAAATGCTCTATTCATTTCGAAAGTAATGGAAACTTTTGTTCTTAACCAACTGTGGTTTTCAGTTATATAAACTGTTAGTTGTTTCCTTTTCAGCTGAAATTGAAAAAAAAGCTAGAAGTTAGTTGATGAAAGTTTATGTAGTTATTGTTCAGATTGTTTATCTTTTCCGTTCATTATTGCAAAGGAAACTCTTGTAAGAAAAACTAGTTAGTTACACTTCAACTGAATCTAGTAGTTAGTTACCATTCTTAAACTGTAGATTAGTTAGAGTTACAATGTGTCCACCCTATGAACCCATGCTCTCGCTGAAATCTCATTGGACCCATCAAAATAAGGAATGCTAGGTTTTTCATCTTTCCTTCGTAAGCCATTATGATGTTCTCTATTGCCCCTGTTGGGCGTATGACTCATCTTGAAATCTATATAATCTCGAAGTGATATGTCATGCTAGAAACCAGACCCGACATCAATCCAATCCTGTCTAAATTGATCCTGCAACTCAACTAAGGTAAGCTTCTGATTGGGTTATGCCTCTACTCTTGGTGGAAAAATAGGCATAAAAAGCCTAGCCATGGCTGCTCCATTTTGTTGATTGGCTGCCCTTCGCTGTCCCACATCATTATCTTGCCCCAAACAATCTAATCTTTGTACCATCTATGTGAATTGTTGATTGGTCTCTTGAGCACATTGGACTGCTCTTTCTTGACCCCCAACCGCTGCATCCAAGAGTTGCATCATACGATCTTGCTTACCAATATTTCTTTCAGCTTCTTCTCTTCTTTCACTCATGTTTTTTTCTTGGTACCTTCTTTATCAGTCACTAATGCTCATAGATTTGTATCATCCACTGGCTGGCAGGATGATTAGCACTCTAATACCACTGTAATGATCTACCCCTGATTTTTTATTTTATTTTTGGTTTGTTTTCTGATCTTCTGTTTGTGTTGGTTTGATGATGTTTTGCTTGAATTTCATATGCCATTCATTGCTCAAAAACATGCATAACATAAAGATAGCAAAGAACAGAAAATACAGAGGTAATCTTGCTTGCAAATTGAGCTACTTTCACAATATATTTCTCAAATAACATAACAGAAATTTTCTGAGCTTAGAATGATATATCAGACTTCTCATACAGCTAATTTCAGACCTGGGAATAGGCTCAAACAGCAACAATGAAGCTCCCAATTTGCTACAAATAATACCCAAGTGTTTGATAGCGAACCTCTTGCTATTCCAACGCCAAAGACCACTGTAATCATACTTCAATGAAGTGAAATATCAGCCTATACATCTGCAAGCTGCAATCTGGAAACTTCACCCAAATAGGGCGCTACCTGGAGAAGGGCGAGTTGGCCTAGAAAATTCAAATCTTCTTCAACAATGCAAATGAATACTTGATTTGGGGCGCCAAGATGGGAAGCATCCAAGGAACCAGTTGTTACATCCTACTTGTGCCCTAGCTATTTTGATGTTGTGACCTAGATATTTTGGATTTGTGCCCTAGTATCTAGATGTCATTTCTCAAGCATGTATATATATATGTTGTTACTTAGCTTGTTGAATGGAAATATACAATGTATATATAACTGGTTTAATTAAGTTCATTTGTCATATGTTTTCATGTTTGCATAGATGCAGATGCAAAGATATAATGAGATATCGGACTAACTACTTGCTTTTGACCTAGTGGTTGCAGGAAATATCGTCTCCGAGGAGGGAGGAAAAGTATCATCAAGTACGAGGGGTAATGGAAGAGAAATCTAGTGCCATCTAAAACCTAACCTGTAATAACCTGTAAGTTTGTGACTGTCATTGAGTAGGACTGGAACTACAAGTTCACAGTTGTCAAGTAAACCAAGAGGTCGACCCTAGGTGTGAGGATCACCTAACCTATGTTGTTGGTCGTGCAGCATCACCTTGTTATTCTTTTGAATTTAAAATTAAAATTTAGTCTTTAAGGGACCTTGAACTTTGGATTGTCTTTGGTGAACTTTTAATTAGCTCTCAAAAATATTAAAAATTTATTTAATTGATCAAATATAAAGGAATTAAACTTAATATCTTTCGATAATTTCAAAACACATATTTATATTAAGAGAATGGAAGTAATTATTAATATTTAGAAGTATAATCTTTATGCATTTATATAAGGGTGAGTAATTTATATTCATCAACCCGAATATAATATTCAAGTTTATAAATCACCCGAATACAATATTTTAATCTCTCGTCACTAGGGATTTTCACTTGAATAAAGTTTATAAATCAAAAAATTTAGTGCCTTTGTATTTTTGGGAGGTTGGAACTTTCGAAAGGGAATAGACGAAGATGCATATTCTCCACAATGCCACCCAAGACAAAGCTGGAGATAACAGAGTTAAATTGATGCATGAATGAAATGGGTTTTTGGTGGCTAACGTATCAGACTGCCGAGGATAGGAGGTATTTTTTACCATTTCTTGGAAGGATGGGTAACGAATTCTACTTGTATTACTCAAGGAGATAGTTACGCCATTTTCAAGAAAGGAGAATAGGAATTAGAGGGAGAGGTTACGAAGCTTAGGAAGGCAAGGAGAAGAAGATAGGATAGCAAGGAAAGATTTCTTTTTTTTAGAGTAGCGAATTCAATATCTCTGGTGTGGAGGAGAGAACGAAGTCATGAAGGGGAGACTCGATAGTGCAGGTTATGGCCGCACTCATTTGCAATCATATCTTTTTGTACGTGCTTAGTCCTTAGACTGTGAAAAGAGGGGATGAAAACTTTTGGCCAGGAGAGAGAGAGCCAAGTTGAGAAGGCTGGAAAATAAATTCTTGAGGTTCTTCAAACTCGTATTCTCCTTGAGTACGTGGAAAGAGAAGGAATCATCCGGTGCAGGTTCATTGTAGGAGTTGCACAAGTTAGAAAAGAGAGACACTCTCCGAGCTAAACAAGCATGTTGTAGTCTTAAAGCCTTGTCAATCTTTTTTGCGTTGAATTGAGAATGCTATGTTCTTGCAATTGAAACATGATGCTTATATGTTCTTTATTCTTTCCCTTCCATTAATTTACCTTACTAATGAAAGATTGAGGTAAGTCTTATTAGCACCTTTTAACGATGGCTATGGCAGCATGCATATAATATGAGTGAAAACTTAGCATTTATTTTAAAAACTTCCTGTCGTGACATCATATGATGTAGTTGCCATAAAATCTGAAGAAATCTGTTATTTTGAAAATCCGTTTGTACAGCAGAATAATCTTCGGTAGAATAGTGAATGCATGCAATGTATTCTCATTTGATTTGTGTATTCTCATATCAAAATGCCTTCCAGTTCCTTGCAATTACAGGATTGTTGTGACCCAATGTCTAAAGAATGGTCCAGAATGTTCATTAGAACTGTAACAGACAATAAATAAAAGAAATTACAGTTTTTTCATTCCAGAACTAACGGAAAATTATTTAAGCAGAAATGTGTTAATAAATAGAAGGTAGTTATCCTCCAAGATAGCCTTTCCATTAAAATTAACAATTGTGAGCAACCTAGTCCAGTCATGTCAGCTTAAAGATACCCTCATGAGTTAGTATGCAGTAGCATAAGAGACAGACATGAGGTTAAAATTTCATTATATGATTCTTGCCGAGTAGGGTGATAAACTTGACTACATGACTTCACTTTGTCGTGTTGCAATTATTTTAAAACCTTGGCCAAGGTGATGCTACTACCTGTTAGAGTCAGTCAGTTTTTGCCCCAGATATGCACCCCAATCAGAGGTCACACTAGTTAGAAGCTGCCTATAGTGTATGACCGACTAGGGATTGTGTAGGGTCAAACACCAGTCTCAGATGGCATTAGAATCTTTTTCCATTACTTCTCTACAAAGGGTTGGGCCTTTCCAGTAGGAAATGGCATGGGAGACTAGTAAGTCCATGGATGGGCAAAAAAGCGCCCTAATGATATTTTCCCTTAGTTTCAACAGTAAAAGACGGTTAAAGTTCCAGAAGGATATGACATATTCAAGGAACACTGTAATCTCAAAATATTTGTATCTATGTAATGGTTGGTTACTTTAATAGTTTTCCTTTCAATTATCTTTCGTGCATTTCAATTTGAATCAGCTTAAAGTTCATGTTCTTTCTTTCCTAAAAAAAATATATCGTTGCTCTATATCAATTTATTCATGCATTTCAGTTTATGCAAGTTATATCAGAATTAAATGTTGCACTTTAATTAGTTGTTTAGTTTTAGGATGTTACACCAATACCCAGAATGAAAACATGAACCAGTAAGGAGTTATGACCAAAAAACCAGGTTCAGACCCTGTCTCCAAAATGCCTAGAAATTCTGAAAATCACCTTCAAATAACACACCCAACAAGCCAAAATGATGCCAATCCATCACACACCAAAAACCACTAACAACTCTTCAAAAAGAGTTGAATATCTTCATGATTTTTGACTAAAACTGCAAACAATGAAGCTCTGAAGTGACCCCTGAATGGAATCACACCACAACTAGCTAGGGTAGGTCTTTCACTGCCGAAACCAGCTCCTGATTGAAGAGGGTTTTCATCCTCAACAACAAACTATAGACCCCTAGAGAAATTCCAACAACATCTTGTTATCCAACCAAATTCAACATAACCAAATAAGAGCCAAAACTCATATTTATAAAGTGAAGGAAGGATTAGAGCAACTTGCATTTGAGTTTGAATATATTTCCCTCTCATTTCACTTTATGAAATGACATGAAATTACCTCAAGAGGGGCATCCAACTTTTTGCCTCCAAAATTCCACCTTTGGTTTTTAATTTAAAATTGACATTAAGCCCAAGCTAGGTGTCCCGCCTTATGAAACATAACATTAGCCTTTAAAAATGAAAAAAAACCTCTTTTCTAGGCATCCACTTGAAATACATGGCCCCTCTTTTAAAACAACGTTGTGCAACTAGGCCAAGGGGTTTGCTCATAAGGAAACTATTTTGCCTTATTCAACCTCCTAAAACAACGTTATCTCATTAGGCACCAAGGTACTTTTTGATGACCACCTACCCCCTCACTTAAGTTATAAAGTTATTTTATAAAACTAACTTAAGTGACTGATAAAAAGCAAATATTAAATAATTCACCCTTAGGCTCTCCAACACCACCATAGAAATAACACTGTCGAGGCCACCATGGGCCTGAGACCAGTTTCCCAAAATTGACTTACTATAAATAGCAATTGCTAAAAATAGTAAGTGTTCACCAAATATCAAAACTAGCACAAAACATTAAGCTCACCGGACAGCTTCCACACACTGCCCAAACAGGAAACCCTACACTGCACTACCGCCAAGGCCAATTACTAAATATAGTGCTTACTAAAAATAGTAAGTGAGTCAAGACCAAACTAGCCCAAAAAAGGACATTGAAAATGGGGACATTACAGCAACCCCCTTGGCCCACAGTGGCAAACACTTTGGTCATCCATTATGGGTGGTCTACTTAGAAGGAAACCTCATCACTGCTAACCCCCCTTATACTTCCCTTTCTCCTTCCCATGATTGATTGTAAAAGAATAAGTAACTTAATGTTGGACCAATAATTTAATTAGAAATGCAGTTCTTATTATATTCTCTGGAGTGTCCTAGCACCAATAGTGAAATAAAAAAATACGTGAAGGAAAAATTTAGGACTGCCATGTGGTCAAATCAGATTGGGCGAAAAAAAGCATACTACGTCAAAGAGTTTAACCCGACAAAGGATCATGGCGAAAAAACGTATTTAGGGGCTGCTATTAAAGGGAAAGCGAGGGTGTTAATTGCACAACTGAGGACGGGATCGCATCATCTTAGATGTGAGACCGGTAGATGGAAGTCTCCTAAGGAAACATGGGAAGAAAGAACTTGCATTTTCTGCGATAAGGGGGTGGTTGAGACGGAGCGACACTTCTTCATGGAATGCACAGCGTATGAAGACATTCGTAAACAGTATGCAAATAGTTTGTGTATGGACGATATGCAGCAGCTATTCGAGGAGGATAAGATCAATCAGGCGGCTAGTCTTCTTGTCAAAATCAATAGTAGGAGATCTGATTTAGAAAAGAGCATGAAAGAAAATTAAGTTTGTTTCTTGGTCCCATAGACTGTTTAGTCTCGTGGACGTCATTAAAATCTTTCATTCATTCATTCTACACAAAATGCATGAAATTTATGTATTCAAAATATATATATCAGTGTTAAATAACCAGTTTGTTGTTTGCAAAATACAGTGCACTTATGTCGAATGAAGTCTGAACTGCCACCTCTTTTGGAAATGCTCCTCCTTTAATACCCCACATGGATGAAAAGAGATACGACTTTTCAACTGAGTTGTCACTTGGCAAGGGACATGTCTTTCTTCAAACCCAAACACTGCCTTGTCATCCTCTTCCCAAGCGCTGCCTTTTATTGATTATGTATTTGTTAATTCTTTTTTTTTAAGGAATCGCTGCCAATAATAAGGGATCGCTGCTTTATATTTTGTCTCTATACTAGTTTGTCTTTATTCACAACATTTTGTGAATAAGATGAATTAGCTTTTGTCTTTTACCTGATTATGTCGGGGCTATGACACCATACTACTCCATGGAGGCCGTACGAATTGAAGCTACTAATTTCTCATGAAATGAACAAGTTTGCATCATTCTTGGCTGCACAGTTCTTACCTAGCTACTTATGCTAATGAAGGATGAAGTTGTGGTTTTGAAGGGCGTACCACCTTTATTGTTGGTTGCACATGTACCCGCTACAAGGAGAGACGAGGGATGAAATAAACATTTACATATAAATGGCATTTACATATGAACATTCACTCCCTTATACTTTAAGTTATATTTCAAGTATATAGTTTCAGGATGTTTGGGATGGGTTTCGGATCTTTGGGAGTTGAAATGCAAATTCTAGTTTTTGGAGGATCTTATAATTTTTCAGTCAGTCATTAGTAATCAGCAGACTCCTATCATCTTCAATAGTGCCCAGCTATTATCCAACATTGACAAGCGTTTTGGAGGTGTTCCTTAGTGTTTTGGGTAGTTTTTCTTGTTGGTCGTATAGTTTGGAGTGGTGTTTCAGTTCTAATATGTGTTGGGTGCTTCTAGGCATTATCTTCAGCAGTTTACAGCTTCTGGGTATTATCTTCAATAGTTCAGTGTGTTCAAGTTTGATTTGATAGTTTATTAGCAGAACCGAGTGATATCAAACCTGTAATCAGCTTCTAATGTCATCTATCTGAGGTATACCTTTGTTGGGTAGTTGAGTATTTATTTATCCATGTTATTTGGTTCATTTTGGGTTATTGCAGCGGTTTGCACTTGTGATCAAAACTTTATATCAGCATAAATCAACAAATCTATATTTTCTTATGATGATCTGTAATACAATTTATATTATCCTATAATACCCTAAATGGTAGTACCACCGGTGGCTTCAGCATGCACTTCAATGTATTTGTGCACCCTACTGAATAAGTGGAAGTAGTTGTGCTTGTTATAATTGAACTCCGTTGAATAAGCAAGAAGTGCCTATGTATATTGTAATTGCACTCCGCTGAATAAGCCTATAAGTGTTCCTTTCAGTTCTTGCATCAAGCACAGTCCACTAAAGAAGTGAAGTTTTTGCTGACTAAGCCGCCTTGTGTTCTTGGATTGATTAGATTACTTTATTTGCTGCTATTAGATAACTGTAAGTGGTTTTATACATCATATGCTCTCACCTTGCCCATCTCAAGAACTGGGTGATCAAAAAGTGATAAGGACATTGCATTGTAGCCTCATTTCAGTTGTAAAATTTCAAAAAAAAATAAAAATGGGGGTGCTTATATAATTAATTTATTAAATAAGATGTTAGTATTTTAGTTTCGGGAGTTAATTTCCCGTAAGTGGTTTTGTATGAGAAATAAAGGCTTTATAAAGCCAATGCTATGTAATGAAATAGTGTGTAATGGTGGCCAACTAATATAGTTTTTGAGAGTAGTCTCATTTTCATTATGGTATCAAAGCAAGTTTCCTGTGAAGTCTCTCTATAATTTTAGCCTTGCTCGTAATAAGACCAAGCAGTGCAGACCATGTGCAAAGGTCTTGTCATTTGATGGCTTTTTTTTTTTCATAGCAAAAGAGCAATGAAGACCATGTGCAATCCTACTATCAATTATTTGAGAATAGATTTACATATTCTTACATTTAATTGTACTAGATCATACAAAGCTTGTTTGACATTAAAAGTGCAGAGAGAAAAAAGTTTTTATCAGTTCCAACATCTAGATGTGGAGAATAGAGGCATTTGAACAGTTTTGAACATTATTTTTCATCTATGGAGACATCATCATTATTTGAGCTGCTGCAAAATCAGTTTCCAGCCACTGAAATCATTCTTACCCACTATTGATATCATTTCAAATGCTGAAGAATAGAATTTTCATACCACAAACACAGCAAAGTATGGGTATGGTTTTATATTTCTTGTATAAACTGCTTTATTGCTATTTTTCATATTGAAAAGGTTATCAAATAATATGCAAAGGAGATGACTGGCTGCAGCAGTAATATCCTGTAGTTGGTCACCTGTATCTAAAAGGAGGATTAATAATAGAGTTTGATTGAGTAGTGATTTGCCTTCTTATTTTTTAGATCACATGCACAAGGGTCATTTAGTCTATAATTAATTCTCAATCCTTTTAGAAAAGATATTTGGTTTGGAAGTGGTCTATTGATTTGTATGCAAATTGAGTTTAAAATTTGGACTAACAGTATGGCAATATAAGGGTGTATAGATGCATGAGGGGTAAATTAGTTTCTTAATAACTAATGGTTTGAAATTGTTTGGAAATTTAAAAAGTTATTGTAAGGACACATTTCCGATTGAAGCCAACATCCACTAGGTCAAACTTTATGAGGGTGGTATGGAGAAATTAAGTTTACTTGACGAGTTGATGGAAATGACTTTCATACATGGCAAATTCAGATACAATTGCTATTAGGTGAAATAGATCTTTGGGATATTGACAATGGCACAACAGAAAAACCAATAGATGAACTCCAGATGGAAGGTCAACGATAAGAAAGTCTTGGCTATTATTAATCCTGGTTTATTTAAACCCTATGTGGATCTAAAAAAACATAAGTAAATCTAGGAAACATTACATGCTATATTCAAATATAAAGTTGATAATGCAGAAATAATTATAAAGCAAAAAATGTATGGTTTGAAAATGGAAGAGGGTGAAGATATAATGACTCATATTAGTAAGTTTTGTTCCTAGATAAATAAGCTGGCCAGTATAAAGGAAACTAATTCAAAAGCCATACTTCAAAACAGCATGCCCAAGAGCATGTCTCATAAGGCGTTTACCCTAAGCAAGATAAGTCCAAGTCAGGAAAGTATTATATCCACATTGCTTGATGAGAGAAATAAACATGCTTCAAAAGAAGTTGTGTTAGCTGCACAAAACAATCCTGGTACTTAACAAAACTCAAAACATGTGACAAAGTTCAAACATGCAAATGGCACATGTTTCTACTATAAAAAGCCAAGACATGTAGTACTAAATTGCAAGCAAAAAGCACAAGATGTCCTCAATGGAAAGCTGCAAGACAATGTCGTGTTAATTGAAGAAAAGGAAAAACACCTCCAATGATGAAGAAGTTGCTCATCGAAGTGATGAAAAATATTTGGACCATATCTTTGTATAATAAACTAAATAATAAATTAACTTACTAATGTTAATTTATTAAATAAGATGTTAGTATGTTAGTTTTGGAAGGTATTTTCTTATGAGTGGTTTTGTACGGGAAATGAAGGCTTTAGAAAGGCAATAATATCTAATGCAATAGTGTGTAATAGTGACCAATTGATATATTTTTTTGAGATTAATCTCATTTTCATTAATTCTTGTCACATCAATGTCAACTCCGTTATCTTTCCTATCAAAATGGTTAAGTCCTTAGGTGTTAATCTATGTTGATCTATCAACAATGTACAAAAGTTGCTCATCATAAAGATTATCAAGCTATGAATCATGAACGCTCCAACACTAGGAGAGAAAACAAAGCGAGATGTTCAAGGAAAGACTATGATTGTAGATACCAAGCACAAGCAAGAATGATTGAGGCTAAGACAAATCTTTTCTAATACATTGAAATAAAATCATATATGAGGTATGTAATGAAATAGTGTGTAATGGTGATCGACTAATATTTTTTTAGAGTCATCTCATTTTCACTACTTGTCACACCAATGTCAACTCTATTATCTTTCCTATCAAAATGATTAAGTCCTTAGGTGTTAGTTAATGCTGGTCTACTAACAATGTACCAAATTTGCTCATCACAAAGATTATCAAGCTATGAATCATGAATGAGTCTCCAACACCAGGATAGAAAACAAAGCGTGACTTTCAAAGAAAGACTATGATTGAGAATTTTAAGCACAAGCAAGAATGATTGATGCTAACGCAAATATTCTCTAATACATTGAAACAAAATCACATATGAGGATCATCTTCCAAGCATAAAGTTATCACTTTAGATATTCAAAGACAAGCAATTTCGGTGAATATTAGAGATCAAAATTTCTATTTTTATAAAAAAACTTTTTCTTTTTTTTTGTTTACTTTCCATTGTGTCTCTGATTGAGGAAAGAAGCACGAAAATCAAAAGTTTCTATTTTTGGAAAAAAAAAAAATCTTTTTCTACTCTTTTTGGCAAAAGGTGATAGATGTTAGAGACAAAAGGTTATCAAAATAGTTTCAAGCTTCATCATGTGAAAATGGAAATCAAAAAGATTAAAAGGAAATGAAAAATAAAATTTTCATTAAAGTTAGCATTTGAAAATAAAAAGAGAATAAATTTAAAAGAAACTCAAAGTTTTGACCTAATCATTCAAAAATTGGCATTGATGGAAAAATTTACACAAGTTCCACTTTTTGGTGTCAAGTGGATAAAGTTATATTGAGTGCCAAGTTTTGCTAGTTTTCACAACTTGGTGTTGATGGAAAAAATATCCACAATTTCCATTTTTTGGCACCAAGTGCAAAAGGTTCCACCAAGTGCTAAATATGCCAGTTTTCACAACTTGGCATTGATGGAAAAAACATCCACAAGTTACACTTTATGGTCTGAAGTTGATGGCAAAAATATCTACAACTTCCACTTTTTGGCATCAAGTGCAAAAAGAAACACCAATGTTAACTTTGCCTATTTTCACAACTTGGCATTGATGGCAAAAACCTCCACAAGTTACACTTTTTGGTGTCAAGTTGAGAAAGTTCCACCTAACGCCAACTTTTCCAATTTTCGTTTCTTGGTGTTATTGTCAAAAATTTCCACTTCAACATAAGCAACATAATTATCCCACTTTGCATCAAGTGGAGAAAGTTTGATCAAGCACTAGCTCTGCCAATTTTTATAACTTGATATTAGCAACATAAAACCTCCAAAACCTCTACTAAAAAACAAATGGGTACCTAAACTCAATCAAGCACCAAAATGACATGTTTTTCTTGCCAAAACAAAGATAGAATTAAAGCAAAAGTGGCACCTAAGTCAATATATTGGCCCAAGTGAAGGATTGACATCAAATAAAGCAAAATAAACAAGAAATAGCAATGAATTTCAGCCCTCCATTCAAAGTGACGCCCAAGATCAAAAGATCAAAGCCCTTGATTCAAATGGAAGCCCAAAATGAGAAGCAAAAATTGAATCAAAAGATGACAATAAAATTGCTTTCAAAGTAATTATCTTATTATTTTTGAAACTTCAAGAAGTTGCAATTAAAGGCTATAAATATGAGTCATGTACAAATACATTGTAATGTGAGTTGATGCCAAACTTATGCTGCAGAAATTGTCATTTAAGTTCAAAGTTAAATTATATTTTTTGAGTGTTTGTATGTATTAAATGAGAAGTTGAAGTTTGCTTATGCTGCCAATATTTCCATTCGAAGTTAGAAAACTCCATTGAACTCAAATAATAAAAAAGATCTATATCAACTTTGTGTAACTACGATGTTCATGATTATGAAGAAACTTTGAATGTCAAGTAACAATTAATTGTCTTCATCCATTTTTCTCATTAGGGTTGTTATTTCCATGTATTATGTTTTATTCTAGATCAAATTAATCATTGATACAACTCCAAAGATCTTTGTTTTAATCTTTGGATAGTTTTTTTGTTTACATTTTAGCTATCATAAATTGATAAACCTCATTGGTAAGATAAAATTTCTTCAAATATTTTTGCTCTAATCTCTACAATTAAAAACAAAGAGGTCAAGTTTGCTTATTTATTTTATGTTTATGCAAAACCCCAATGAGATCATACAATGTGTCATTTCCTTTTTATGTTTATGCCTGAACTTCCTATGATGTGTCATCACCAAGGGATACTTGCCCATAAGAGGTGGATGGTATGAGATCACAAAACCGCTCTTGTTCACCTATCATATGTCTAGATGCACCAAAATCAACATTCCAAATAGAATTGTTTGAAGTGGAGGCCTTTGTTTCTGCAGCATACAAGTAATCCTCTTCATTTGAATCTATTGTGGATGCAACATTGCCATGTTGCCTATTTGGCTTTTCCTGTCAATGGGGATTCTTCTTCTTGCCCCCCTAAAAAGGTTTATGTGGCTTTCTCTGACTGGATTCAATATTGTCATAGGAATTATTCCAACAATCCTTGAGATCATAGTTGGAAAACTCGCCCCAAAGAAAAACTCGCCAAGCCAAAAATTGGAGAGTTTTTTAAAACTCGCCAAAAACTCGCAAAAAACTCGAAAAAACTCGGAAAATTAAAAAATTGCTTAAATTTCATTAGAAACACTTTTTTTTTGCAAAGCTGAGTTTTGAAACTTCGGCAAAACTTCGGAAAAACTAGTCCTCGTCCTGCGAGTTTTTCTTGGAAAAATTCTTGATTTGTTTTTGATGATCCTGATGAACCACTCCGGCATTCAAGTTGTTTTCCCTTCTCCTTTGCTACAAGGGCTTGATTGTCATGGGAGTCTGATGTCCCACCATAGATTGCTTCTTCTTGTTGAAGCAGGTTTACCAACTCTTCAAAAGATGGTGTTTGACTTGCCACATTGAGACAAGTGACAAACACACGAAACGAAGGGGTCATGCTCTTAGGACTATGGGTAAAAGAGATACATTTGTTACTTCTACCCCTAACACTTGCAATGATGTCCTAATCTCTGCTACTCTTCTAATAAATGTCTCTATTTTCTCCTCATGTTGCATTTCAAGGCAGATCGTGGCATTACATTGGAGAATTTGATTCTAAACGCGGCCTCGCACAGTTTAAGACGATGGGCACATCTTTTGCGGTGATAAGTTACAATATGAGGTTGAACCTCATCTGAAACTCCAAACAAGATGATGAATTTGGCCTTTTGAGTGGCCTTGTCAAATCTAGTTTGATGTTGGTGGTGTTGTCAGAGACTATATCCCAAAGGTCCTCAAACTCAAGTTGGGTTTCTACTTTTGTCTTCCAAGCAGCATAGTTATCTCCTCCCAAAAGTTGAGAGTCAGGAAGCATAATTTTAAGTGCATGTTAGCCATTTTTCTAAAGTTTTTTTTTCTCCAAGCGAACCCTTACAACCTTAGAGTTTTCAAAACTACCTGTGGCCTTTCAATAAAATATGTACAAATTTTACTTTTGAATTTCAAAGAGAAAAAGAGTTTTAAAATTCCTTTTCAATTCTACAGTTCTATTCTTCCAAAAAAAATTTATTTTTTAAATCAAGGAGACTTAAAACAAATGCACCTTTGGTTTAGCTAATTCCTGTAGGATTCTTCCTTTCTGTAGCATTGCTGTTTTGAAGATTCTCCAAGCACACTTGGTAATCTGCAATGTCCACGTTACCAAGGCCTGGACTTATTATGCTGCCTTCAAACTTCTCCACTCATCCTTTCTTCACACCAATTTATCAAATGAAAATGCCTTGCAGAGTTTTTGGACATCTTTCTAGATTTGGATGCCTTTCCACGGCATTTCTTCAATGGCCTCTTCAAATACACAGGCTTGGGATTAGAAATAACATAGACTTGGCATGAGTTTTAGTAGCAAGAATTCATTTCAAAACGCATCAAAATTCCTTTGTCTCCTTGTGTGGCTTGTGCAATCATTGGTCAGAGTTTGGAGTGTCAACATACCGATGCCAATGATATTCCTCACTTCAACCCATTCGTTGGAGAATGCAGAAAACATTTCCTACTCACACACTCCATGTTCCACCTATTAAATCATCTACGAAATCGGCACTACTCCTTATGTTGTGCAAGATATTATCATGCCCAACAACGAGGCTTATCATGGAGTTTGGCTGTTATACACAGAGCGCCCAGCATCACTTAGTGCTCTGATACCATAATGAGAGCAAGTGAATGATCAAAAGCGATAGAAGGAAGTGATATTTTCTTATGAAATGAGCAACAGCAAAAATAAATACAATGATAATTTGGATGAACAAACAACCAATCAACGATATCGATTATAGAAAAACAGATCCAACTATGTCTCATGTCCCCAATGTAATCTGAAATTCAAAATTTTGTAAAGGCGGGAAAAAAGTGTTTTTGAACACTAAGTTTTGATATTTTTATTAAATATAATAATAATATATTAAATAAATAAATTTTGGGTGGCTAAATTAATAAATAAATAAATTTTAATTTTAATTTCTCTGGGAGCCGACCTCTTTTTTGGGCCACACATTTCAAGGCCTATTAATAGGAGTGTTGGGCGCTAGGGGAGGTATGCAATTCAGGAATATGATTGCCCATTGAGACACCTATCAGGACGAAAACCCTGATCTGTGCGAGGCTAGGCAAGTAGACCTACATCCAACTGCACGTCATACTTAATCAGCAAGAAGATTAGAGGTGCTTTCCAAGTATTGTTGGGCATGCTGATCAGTAGCATTTTAGCGCAGATCTGATCGCCGTCACCTGAGTCTAGAAGTATTTGGCCCATATTCAGGCTGCCAGGTCACACAAACAGCCATTCTGGAAGCTGCCATTCCTGCATACAGCCCAGGCATCACTTATTTAAGACCTCATTCATCAACATACTTTGGCCAAGGCAGATTATAGCATGGTAACATTCAGGAGGGGTCGAGAACGTTATTTATGCTCAGATCTGCGGCCACCTAGCACAAACAGAGCAAACCCTAGCAAAAGGTCAGTAGCAGCTACTGAGATTCATGTCTAAACAAGGTGTTGGGAGCTGCTACTACCAGATCACCCCTATCTAACCCAAGCGACTAGTCTGCAACATCTTTTCTGTGTCTATCCTGCCCAGGAATCAATATCACAGCAGTCACAGGAAGGTCACCTTGCAACCAGGTTGGATTTCCAGTCTGCATTTTCACACTTGATATATAATTCTGTATTGAATCAGACCAGCATTCTAATTAAAACATATGTATTTCATTTTTGAGAAGATGTGCTCAATCATATAATTAATAATTCATTATCTGAGTAACTGTGTGCACAATATCAGAGTTTGTTGGTTGAGTTGATATGCAATTGGGTATTGATAATTCCTATTCACTGAAGTTAGAAATCAGAATTAGGTTGACCTACATTGGTATTAGAGCTAGCAGTTCTACGAGCTTGCTGGGTAAATTTTGTGTATGCAGTTAAGTCAAATAGATCAAGAGCCTTAGAGAAAGGAAGAAAATAGAGGTACACAAAGAAACAACAGTGGAATGATGGAGGCAGAGGTAGAGAAGAAAATGGTTGAAAAGCCTAACAATATGAAGACATACCTACAAAGGCAACAACAAATGAACCAAATGCTGATGCAGATGATGAAAAACTTAACCAACACAGTCACCACAGCAGATCTACACCAAACAATGCTGAAGGGAGCAATTCACATCAATTTGTGGATGGAAATCACAACAAAACCCCAGCTGGGTCAACCCTCAAACCCTTCCAACCCACTTTTGCCTAGAGTGGAAACACCACAAGAAGAAAAAGAGCAGAATCAAACTGCAAATGATTTCACTGCCATTGTAGATGAGTAGAGTACATGAGACTTGATCCAATCGCTAGAAGGGAGATCTCCTTTGAACAGTATAGTAATGCTAGATCAAGAAGTGGATCATAAAATGACAGGAGGCAACCTATGCAGCAGATTAATAGAGATCTCCAGCACAAAGTATCAATTGACACTTCCTACATTTGATGGTTCTAGAAATGTTACTGCTTGAGCATGGGTTCAAAAATCAGATACATACTTTTCACTCATCCCTATGACCGAAGATGAAGCAATCAAGTATGCCATCCTACACTTGGAGGGTGTGGCTCACGAATGGTGGCATCATGGTATCATAACACAAGGATTTAACCTTGTTGCTACATATGCTGATTTCACACAAAAGCTCATAGAAAGATTCGATAGAAGAGATCTAGAGATGTATTTCAAGGAGCTAACTCGTTTGAGGCAACATGGGTCGGTGGAGGATTATGTCACAGAGTTCCAAAGATTTGGAGTTATGGTCCCAGATGTATTGGTTAAGAGATTTATGTTCTTGTTCATCGAGGGATTATTAGTCATTCCGCGGGTTGGTGAGGGCTTTTGAGCCAATGTCCTTGGAGGATGCTACTCGAAGAGCCTTAAGCCTAGAGGACTCCATCGTGAAGAATAAATCTATTTCCAAGAACACACCAACGGGGGCAAAGGAAGCCATGTCACAAGAATGTTCCCCAACTGAAGATCTTGACTCCAAAGCTTAGCAGGGTAGACAAGTCTAAGAATGAGCTCCGAAGGAAAAAGCTATGTTTTACTTGTAGGAAGCCTTGGGTACCATGTCACGGGTGTTTGGGGAAAGGACAAATCCACTATATAGAGGTAGTTTTTGATGATGATTCAGAGGGTGGAAAAGATGAGCTCGAGGGTGTTACAGATGAGGTGGAGCATGAGGAGGAGGATATTCCAGGAGGTAACTTTGCAGCTCTTTCAGGGGCACCCAGATACCACTCTTTCTGTGTTAGAGGAGTACTACATGGCCAAAAGGTGACTATTTTGATTGATGGCGGAGCTACTCATAACTTCATTGATGAGGGTTTGGTGACCAAGTTGGGCTTGAGAACCATGGATTTTGAGGGATTCAGAGTCAACAGCCGATGGATTTACTTTGCCATGCAATAGGAGGATTTAGCTGTGGAATTAACTCTTGGAGGGCATAAGGTGTGTGATGATTTCTATTTGATTGGCATTGATGACACAGAGTTGGTCTTGGGAGTACAATGGTTACATTCACTGGGAGGAATTATCAGACTCTAGAGCTGAAATTCAAATCAGGTGGAAAGGAGGTTGTTCTTCAAGGCTTATCTAATGGAGGTCCCATAGTTGTTTCAACTAGGAGGATGGAGCGAGCTTTTTTGAGAGACCAACTGGCTTGGGCAGCAAAGTGCTTGATTACAAATATTGGTCCATCCAAGCAGGAGGGGTCTTATCATGTTGATATTCGGCCTATCTTGGACAAATATAGTAAGGTGTTTAGTGAGATTCCTCCAGGACTACCACCAGATCAAGGGTTCCAGCATATGATTGAGCTTGCAAAGGGAGCAAAACCCATCATCACTACTCCTTATCAGCATCCTAGGATGTATAAGAAAGAGATTGAGAAGACAATCAAGGAGTTGTTGGACATGGGGCATATCCGTTCGAAAATAGTCCTTTTGCTTCATCTGTAGTGTTGGTCAAGAAAAAGGATGGGACAATGAGGATGTGCATTGACTATAGAGCACTCAATAAGAAGACAATCAAAAAACGCTACTCCATACCCAAGATCGATGAGTTGATAGATGAGCTTCATGGTGCAGTATACTTCTCTAAGATTGACTTGTGTTCGGGGTACCATTAGATCAGGGTGAGAGAGGAGGATGTGCATAAGACAACTTTCAAGTGTCACCATGAGCATCTTGAGTTTTTGGTCATGCCATTTAGGTTGACCAATTCCCCTGCTACCTTCCAGTCATGTATGAATCAGGTATTCACTCTACAATTGAGGAAATTTGTTTTGGTTTTCTTTGATGACATCTTGATCTACGGTAGGACATGGGAGGATCACTTGAAGCACATAGATGAGGTGCTTGGCATACTTGAACAACATTCATTTTATGCCAAGGTATCAAAATGTGAATTTGGTTTGACTAAATTTTGTATTTGGGGCATAAGATTAGTGCTCAAGGGGTTAGTGCCGATGAGAGAAGATCAAAGCAATCTAGGATTGGCCTAGACCAAGGAAATTGTCACATTTGAGAGGATTGGTGGGATTATGCAGCTACTATAGGAGGTTTGTGAAAGGGTTTTCACAACTTGCAGCTCCATTGACCAATTTGACGAAGAAGGGGGCATTCTCTTGGAGCCCTGCAACGCAGCAAGCTTTTGATAAGCTTAATGAGGTAATGAGTTCATGTCCTGTTTTGGCTATTCCAGATTTCTCACTTCCTTTGTTTTAGAATGTGATGCTTCAGGAGAGGGTATTGGGGCAGTCTTGATGCAAAATAGACACCCTATAGCATTTGAGAGTAGGAAGCTCAAGGAAACGGAGAGGGTATTAAAATATTATTGTATTATTTAATGGTCATCTTAGCCTTTAGTTAGTCTATAGTTTACTTTTTGTCTGCTTCTATTAGTTTTAGTTACTTTCTTTTGTTAACGACTATTTCCTTTTAGAAACATCATCCTCCTTTGTATTATTTAAAGAGCTTTCATCTCCTTTGTAAATATAAAATATAAATTATCATTTCGTGGTATCAGAGCTTAGGCTCGATCTTAGTTGTTTTTTCTTTTTTAGCCGATTTTTTTTTTTTTTTTTAAATCGAAGAATTTCTTTGAAGAAATTTTTGGGCCGATTTTAGAAGAGATTTTCGAAAACAAACACAGATTTTTCCATCTTCAAATCACAATTTTTTGTCTAATGGACATCACAACCTAATTTTTGAGTATTTTCACGGATTTTTTTTTGGAAATCGTGGCATTAAAGAAATCGTGCAATCTTTTGGTTGTGTCTACATGTGCAAGGGTTTTCTGATTCGCGTAAGGGTTTTCTAATTGTGTTTGGCACAACTAAAACAAGAAAGAAAAAAGAAAAAAACAAACGACCTGGAGCTTTATTTGGTTTTCTGCTAAAAACGAGGGTTTTTTTAAGCTGCGAATGGACGGATTTTGGATGAGCTTTTTTCTGCTCTATGTGTGGTTTCCTTGTGCGACTCTTTTTCTGCAATTTTGTAGCTTCTGGAAGTCGTGATTTCCAGCCATTGCTGAAGATTCTTTGCTTGTTTTTTGGTAGATTTTTGGGCGACTTGTAACTCGTGATTTTCTGCATTTTGACGGATTTTTGAGCAGCATTTCTGACGGAATTTGCAAGTTTTCGGCCTCTTACCAGAAAATCGAGGGTTTGTTGGCATGCATCCCTGCATTTTTTGCAATTTTCTAATGTTTTTGTGGCTGGTCTTGTGAAGTTTTGTGGGTATTGCTCAAAATTAAATTTTTCTAACGAGTTCTACTAGCTAATTCCTAATTTCACCTCATTTTTCATGCTCTTGGAAAATGAGAAGGATGGCATTTATGCAGTCTAACCTGGTGTCTACCTCATATGCATTAATGGCCAAACAATCAGTAGATCTTGGCACATCATTTGCATGGTACATCGATTCTGGAGCCTCTCGGCATTTTACAAATAGGAGAGATTGGTTCACAGAGTATATGGCTTGCTCCAATTCCATCATCTTTGGTGGTGGCAAAGAGTATACAGTTGTCAGCAAGGGCAACGTCCAAATCACTTCTAGTAAGGAGAAATTTAATATTTCTCAATGTATACTACGTATCGGGCATGAAGCTTAATCTACTCTCCATGAGTCAAATTATGAGACACAGTCCGAAGTTGGACATTATTTTCAGTTCACACAAGTGTAGAATTGTTGATAAGGAGTCCAAGAAAACTATGGTAGTTGGGCTCAAGGATCATGGTTTGTATCGACTGCTTGTACAGGAGACCCTCACAAGCATGCGTTGATCGCAGGGAGTTCATCCATTAGCACTCTTTGGCATCAGCAGTATGGGCATCTCAATATTGCCTACTTCTCTCAGCTGGCTCGAGAGAATTTGGTAGAAGGCTTACTTGAGATTCAGTAGCAAACACGTGGTGTTTGTGGAGCTTGCCAAGCAGGGAAGCAGCAGCATACTCCTTTTTCAAAAGGAAAGTCTTGGAGAGCATCCAAGGTTCTACAGCTGGTTCATGTAGACGTATGTGGACCAATGAATACTGTATCAATCACTGGTACCAGGTATTTTCTCCTGTTTGTTGATGATTTTATTAGGAAAATGTGGGTGTATTTTCTCAAGGAAAAGTCACAAGTATTTCATGAATTTAGAGGTTTAAACTTTAAAGCATTAGTTGAAAAAGAGTCTAGATGTCAAATCATCACTCTTAGGACAGATAATGGGGGTGAGTTTCGTTCCAACCAATTCACCGACTTATGTGCAAAACACGGCATTAGACACCAACTTACCACACCTTATACCCCTCAGCAGAATGGTGTTGTTGAGCAGAGGAATCGTACCATCACAAAAATGGCCCGTTGTATGTTGGAGAGCAAGAATGTCCCCAAGAAATTTTGGGCTGAGGCAGTGTATACTGCAGTATACCTTCTTAACCGGTCTCCCACACAGGACTTTAAGAAGATAACCCCAAAAGAAGCATGGTCTATGAGGAAACCAAAAATCACCCACCTCAAGGTTTTTGGTTTGACTCCATATGTTTGGATTCCAAATGCCAAGAAAACCAAGCTAGATTCCAAGAGTCAGAAATTGATGCTAACAAGGTACAGTGATAATCACAAGGCCTATCAACTGATTGATGTGGCTACTAATCGTTTGACATTCAATAGGGATGTTGTGTTTGATGAGGAAGGTGGGCCCTTTTTGCTCCCTTCTCCCATCAAGAATTTGTTGGAAATATTGTCATTGATGTCAAAGACACTTAGTGGAGATTGTTGGCAAAGTTGCCATTGATGTCAAAGTGAAAAAGATGGAGTCATTGATGTCAAAATAAGCATGACTGAAGATAACATATTGCAGATAACAAATTGGAGATCCATCAGTACACAGATTTATGTCATAAATACAATCTTCAGATTAAACATAGAAGGACTTGAAGATTTGAAGAGAATGGAATACAAGACAAATTAAGTGTTTGTTGCTAGGTTGCAAGATTGTTTTGAAGGTGCAAGTCAAAAGTCTACAGCATTAAGTCTTCAAAAATGTGAGCCCTCACAGAATTCAAAACACCAAATAATGGAGAACAACAAATTTATTAGTGCTCACAGCAAAGAAGAGATCGATGGTTGATTTTCAGATTGATGGCTTAAACTCAGATTCTGGGAATGATTGACATTCAGACTTAGTGACAAATTTGTGGTCACTCAGATGTCCAGATTGGTTAAATCAAATTGTATCGAGCTTGTTAGATCATTCAAGTTTTTTAAGACCATTCAATTTGATAAGTTCATTTCAGTTAGAAGTATATCAGTTCGAATTATTAAAGAGGAATATTTTTTTTCAAAGTATATCCTTCAGTTCAAAGAATGTCTTTTAACATATTCTTTTTGTTAAAAGAACAAACTAATTACAAGAGACGTGTTTAAGGTTAACTCAACTTGGTTGAAGATCAAAAGGTACGAAGGTGTCTCTCTTTCAAGGGATACGAACAAAGAATATGATGTCCTTTTTGAAAGGATGTGTTTTAGAAGACATAACTCAGTTAACTAAAAGGTGTGAATTAACAAAGGGTGAAACAGTGCGATTTATGTTTTAAGATACCTTCAGATAACACTAAAAATAATTTATGAAATAATACATAAACAGAAGTGTGTGTGCGATTCAATTCATAAAGTGATGCAATCAGATTTTCAAGAGGATCAATTAATTAAAAAAGAAAAGTTCAGATTCATTAATAAAGAAGAGTCAAACGAAAGTTACGATTAAGAAGGGCAATTTTAAGATATAAAGTGCTCCATTTGGTGTGATTACTAAATGAAAATATACGATTTGCTTCTTCAGATTGTTATGAAGTGACACAGTTTTTTTTTAAGAAGTATGAATTTTCCATGAAAAGGAGCGACCCTTTCTAAAATGGCAAACCTCAGATTTATGTTATGGAGTTGTACAATTTGTTTTCAAAGAGACATGTTGCTTGAATGAAGGGTTGCAAAGTTTGAGAAACATATATATATATATATATATATGTTTTCCAAATCAAATTAGAAGAATGTGGTATGGAATTAATGCTATATCTTTAATACACAATCAGGTGTTGAGAGTGCTGTGTATTGTGTGAAACAAAAGTTTATATCTGACTAACACCTGCAGATATGCACATGAGAAGATAAAAGGAAGATCATCCAAAGGGATTGAAGGCAGATTTGTAAGAAGAATTTATGGCAGAATTGTAAGAAAAGTATATGGAGATATAAAAGAGAGTATATGCAAATTTGTGGTGTGAAAGACATAGAAGAATATCATAGACACCAAACAAATGGAAAGCAAAGTTTAAAAAGATCATTTGCAGATTTGTTAAGTGAAAAGACATGATTGTCTAAAAGGTTGTATCCATATAAAGGGGTTGCATCCATTCATAGAATCACTTAAGGCATAAAGGCAAGTGGAGAAGTTGTGTGTGAGTGTGAAAATGATAATGTGAAATAAAAGAGCATATTAAAAGAAATCTATGAGAAGAGTTTGTGTAAAGTTTGGATCAGATTTGTGAAGGAGAACTGAATAATTGAGCAGTATTGAATGAAGATTTGAATAAGAAGATATACGAAGCTATTTGAAGAACATTCAAGGAAGATAAATCAAGTGGAAGAGTAGTATTGAAGAGTGTTTGAGCAGAATTGTCCATCATCCGTTGAAGAAGCAACATTGAAGGTGGAACATTATTTCTCAAGTTATTATCTTTGCTAAGTTGGTGCTTGGCAAGTGGGGGTTGGAGCCTCCAGTAGGTTGGTGCCTACGAACTTAAGGGGTTGGTGCTCCTTGTAGGTTGGTGCCTACTAAATCAGGATTAGAGGTTGATGCTCCTTGTAGGTTGGTGCCTACTAAATCAGAATTAAGGGTTGGTGCCTACTAAACTACATATTTGGTAATTCAAGTAGGTTGGTGCCTACATTCATTGTAAAAGTTTTAAAATTCATAAAGTACATTATTTGTACCGTGGTTTTATCCTACAAGGGTTTCCACGTAAAATCTTAATGTCAATTTGTTCATATTGTGATATTCTTGCATAGTTGATTTGTGTTAGAGTTTGAAGTTGATAAAGTTTGTAAAAGGTAAAAGTTGGTTGATATACTTGATTCCGCCCTCCGCCCCGCATCATCCCCTTCTAGTTGACATCTCTCGGAGCACAGGATTAGCCTATCATGCGACCCTCGTAGGCTGATGGATTGTATAGAGGGTCTAGTTGGAGTTGGCTCAGCTTCAGATTGGCAGTTTTGATCAGTTGGCTTTCGTTCGGGCTCGTTCGGACACTTCTTGCATAAGTTGCTATTTTTAGCAGTTATTGGCAGTCAGCGTGGGACCCCTGCTATTTTTAGCAGTATGGATTGTTGGTGTTCAGAGTCACTTCAGTGTTCGTCAGCTTCAGACGGATCAGGCATCGGATGATTAATGAGAGAGATATTAATATTTAATTGAATTAATTAAATATTAATTATTTGGAGTTTATAATATAAAGTTATAATATTATATTATAACTTAAGTGATTTTGGCTGAGGGGTCGCCCATCATTAAAAGGGGCCATTTGACGATTAATTTTATAATTAAAAATTACATCTGAGACTATTGAAAATAATTAAAAAGGAAGAAGTCGAATTTTTAATAATCCCTATTATTGAGGAATTCGCACTTTTGAGGGTATAAGCCATTTGCATTGGAAATCGAGCCATTATGCATATTGAGTTATTGAAAATTGATCAAGTTTGGTCTGAGCAAGAAGCTTTAGGGTTTCAGTCTCAAGTTCATTGGGGAACGAGCCATCTCCATTGGAAGCAGTTCAGAGGGTGTGAAATAACATCTGATTTATTGCCAGTTGAGAGATTTCTTCATTCAGAAGAAGTTACAGAGCATCAAAGATTATAATTATTCAGAGGGTTTTGATTTGCAAATTCATCCAGGGGAATTATTTAGCTGAGGCGCCTATCTCTTCACACCTGGAGATCTTCATAAGGGAGCCGTATTTATTATTTATTTATCACTGCTGTATTCTGGCCGTACTTTTCTGTACACTGGCCGTACCATTAAAAGGAAGCTGTCCTTCTGTCTCAGAACCAAAACGCCTTCTCCTGTGGCAGGCAGACATCATTACCAAGGGCGCAGATCTTAGTAGCAGTGGATTCTATCTTCAGGCGCAAGGGAAAGTGAGTTGTCATTGCAGCCGTACCATCATCTGGAGATCATTTATTGCAGCAATATTGCCAGGTTCTTTAATAAAATTCATTGCCTTTTTATTTGCATGTAATCGAATACTCATTGTAATCGTCTCAGAGGACAAATAAATATATTGGCATCCGTATTTCATCATTTCCAGAGTTATATAATTTTTATAGAATTTATTTGCAATTTCTTTCAAAATTGCCATCTTCATTATTTATGCAAAATTTCACAAAAATAGTCAAAAAAACCAAAAAACCTTCAGAAAATCATAAAAACAGTCAGATACAGAGAAAACGGGGAAACAAGGGTTTCTACAAAGTCCATGTGCTCTATCCCGTAACTGGTATAGATTTGCCAATATACATCTTCCCTTGAGAACAAACTCTTCCACTTGATCTCTCAAGTGTTTGCCGTATGTTATCAATTGTTGATGATTTGTTCTGCGGGGAGATCTAACAATCCTGCTGGTAAGGCTGAGACGTTCGGGGTGCCATGCATCAAGCTGGTTATGTATGACCTCAGTTGCTGATTTTCAGCCTTTAAGGCTGCTTTTTCTTTTCCATCTTTAGCCATTCTTTCTTGTGTGCTCACCAAAGCTATTCTGAGAAGGTCTTCCTCCACTTGTCGTGTAGTCTTCCCGAGGTTAAGTTGAGACAATGTGTAGTCTTCCACTTGAACCTCGTGTATGCTTTTCTCTACTGGTGGGGCAGCAGTCTCTATGATAATTTCACACTCTGCATTCCTCTCTATGTGAACTTGCCTCTTCAACTTCTTCGCCGACATGTCTTGTGGGACGTGGTCGAATTCGGTGAAGTCAAGTTCATAGGAGGGTTTTTCCCTCTTTCTCCCTAGGAAGCCTTCAAGCCAAATGGAATCTCGGTGATCTTCACTAGGAGGAATATGAGGCCCTTGAATGCCCGATGTGTGAGACTGTGCTGGAGCAATGTCTCTCGATGGCGAATCCAAGTCAATGAGGACTTGCGACTGATGTGATGGTGTTGATATTGGCGGCTCTGTTTCCATAACAGGCACCGTTTCCGTTGTTGCTTCTGCTGCTGTTGATTCTGCTACTGGCTCTTCAACAACTATTGCTGCTGGCTCCTCAGCGACAACTTCTTTTGGTTCAGGAGTAGCAATTTCTATTCCTTGCTTTGGGGTAGCAACGCTCATGATTATCTCAGGACTATGTGTGGCTTTCTCCACAAGTGTCCTCTGTGTTTTGGGCTTTGTAGGCTTCGACATCCTCATCCCTTGGGGAGGATTGCACCATTGCTTCTGCCTAGGCTTTCTTCTTGAAGTGGAAGGTGATGTAGACTGAACCTGAGGCAGCTCTACTATGTGAGGTATCACCTTCCTTGATTTCTTGTTGTCGAGATAGAGTTGGCTATTTCTAACCACTCTACTCGTTCTTTCTTCTATAGACGTGTTTTCCTTGGCATACCAATCCACTCTTGGGAGTGGTTGGGAGTCAACTGAATCTGCAAAGAATGAGGGGAGAATAACTTCCCCTTCATCATCGGATAGGCTCTCGATGTCTGCTGACATAAAATCAGCAATTTGCGGGAGTCTGAACCTGCTGTAGTTCCTTCTTCGCACTTCATACTCGTCTTGACAATTTACCCAATAATCTTCCATAGAAGATTTATGTGACGAGTGTTGCTCGAGATGCGCTGCATAGAGCCCTCTGGGGTCATAGGATCTTCTCTCAATGAGGTACTTGAGATTAAGCCTCACCATTTCCTGACTCATCATCTTAGCATCTGCTACGAATCTGCATCTATAGAGTCCCATTCCAACGGGAAAGTTAACAGCTATCTTCTTCCTCAAGCACAAGTAGACGTGAACTTCAGACAACTATCTCAAGAATTTCATGAAGACTACCCTATCTGAGGGGTATCTTGGTAGCATGGCAGGGTGACCAATGTAGCCATACACGCGTATGTAGGAGAACGTAGGGAATTGGATGAACCAATCCGCCCAATCCGCCATTGCCTCTCTGGCTGCTTGTGAAATACGCACGTGCATCTCATGGTCTAGCTCACGTACGGTGTGCATAATGAAGAGATCACTCGTTCTTTTGAAGTGTCGCTTCGCTTGAGTAAACTCAAGACGTGTAAAATGCTCATGAACCTTCTGCACACCTAAGGTTCCCACATTGTTCAATATCCTGAAATCACCTTGGAAGGCAATCAGGTACACTAGGTAAGAGAAAATGTGAAACCTATGAGCTTCCAGATACCCATTGATTTGTCGGTGGAGTGTGTCACTAATCAGAGTGGCCCAGTCATAATATTCCCTTCTGCCAATGATTTTAGCAATGACATAGTACATCCATGGCTGGAATTGATGACCATCCTCTTCTCCAGTGATTCTATTGAGTAGAGTGATTAACACTGTGTACTCATCTTTACATTCTCCTCGTTCCATCGACTTAGGCAAGCTAGCCTTTGACACTTTTAGCCATTTTTCAGCTATTATCTTTTGACATTTGTCCTTGGCTGTCTCAAATGCCTTCTCGCATTCCGTCACTGATATGACTTTGCTGTTAGGACATGATGGAATATCAAAGCACTTTTCAATATCCTAAGGCTTTGGACTGCAAACAATTCTCCCATCTGCTGCTCTGATTTCTCTAGTGGTAGGATTGTAATGCTTGACGCAAGAGATTACAAGCTCCACGCTTTGTAACGTGATGGGAATGGATGCGGCTTGTAGCAACCCGGATTCTTCAATATTCTGCAATGTGATCCGATTCATGCCTTCCAGCTGCTCCAGATCAACCATTGGATTTACTTGATGTAAATTGGTGTCAATTGTTTTCAAGTAATCATGGAATAGGGCCGTCTTGGTCCTGTATTGTACCTGAGAGTACTGCATCTTGAAAAACTCAAAGATTGACTGTAACTTGGCCTTGTTCTGATAACTTTCAGAAACCCCTAAAAATAGCGCCCTGCTAAGAAGTATTTTTCCGGAAAAAAAAAACTGGCACATGGGTTTTGTTCGTGCTTCAATGTTGAACAAACCCAGTTCCTCAGAATTTTGATTCTGAAACTTTTTCGGAAAAACCCCCAAAAATAGGGGCAGCAAGTTTGCTGATTCTGGAAAATCTGACGAGATGGGTTTCTCTGGAAAATTATGCTGAATCTACCCAGTTGATCTGATCTGATGTAGCCTGTTGCCTTTTTTTTGTAATATGCAAGAAAACCTAAGACAAGAAGAGAGGAAGTAGACAAAAGATGGATTGGAAGTTTTTATCTGACTCCTTGAGAAAATCTCTTTGAATCCAATCCTCAAATTAACAATCTTCTCCTGCTTCAGATCTGCAAAAATATTGAAGAACGGATGAAAACCTTGTCCAGATTTGTCAATGGCGTCCTTGAGAGCTTATGGCTGTTCTTGATCCATAACCTGCAATGAAATAATGAAGGACGCCTATACTTAGATTATATAGACTCAAGCCTTAGATCCACAAGTTTGGGGACCTAACTCATGATCAAAAGTGACTTTGGCTTGATCTGAAGTTCGAAAAGGTGATTTCCACTAATCGTGGAGTGTTTTAGCCAATTTTAACTCAAAATATCTTGACTTTAGTCAACAACTTGACCTTTGACTTCTTTTGGGCGTCCCTTTTGAGTTTTGCAAGTTTTTTTATTATTTTCTCTCTTGAATGACCTCAGTTTGATCCTGAATCTGACTTGATCTGTTGATCCTGAGTTGCTGCTGACACATTCACTGCTGAGCTAGATCTATCCTGAAGAGAAGTGCCTGGGAGACATGATGTTAAAAAGCTGAGTTCAAGGCCTCAAAAGAAAGGGCGCTTTTGCTTGTGCCTTGGTAAATTTTCAATCTTCATTCTTCAGTTTTTTTGAAATGACCCCTCGTGCTTTGATCTGGATTTCTCGTTGATCGGAGAATCAGATGATCTTGTTTGATATCTTGTCAGGTAGCCAGCTCTGTTTCGCCAAAGATGGCTGGAGTTGGAAAATCCAGGAGTCATTTTAGGGTTCCTTTATTCAAGGGTGCCCCTCATTGAAAAGGGCGCTTTTGTCTTTTAGCATGGTTATCTTCATCTGAAAAGTTGCCTAGTTTGATCCTGATTATTTGTTGACTACCTCGTCGGATGCTTGTGCTTTCAGTTGCGTCGTTGAGATCTACCTAGGCTGAGAAGATTGTCCCGGGAGGCTTTTGGTCTTTTGTTAGCATCCAGAGGTCCAAAAGGAAGAGCGCCTTTCTTTTGAAAAGGCTCTTTTTCTTTGATCTTCACCTTTGATAGTCATTTCCTGACATTTCTTCAACTGCCTCTTCTCACTCCATCAGCAACTGCTTATGATCAACTCATCAGATGATTCAGCTGTTTGTTTTGTTGTCGAGCCAGCAAGGAAACGCCGAAGATGACCGCCTTGGATGATCCAACAGACTACATTTGACCTTTAAAGATCATGGGCGCCCCTGCTTGAAAAAGTCTCTTTTCAGCATGTGAACTTGTCTCTCCTTCGTAACGTTTCCAATATTGCTTTTCTAAAAGGAATATATCTAGATCT
This sequence comes from Sequoia sempervirens, assembly GCA_007258455.2. Lineage (NCBI taxonomy): Eukaryota > Viridiplantae > Streptophyta > Pinopsida > Cupressales > Cupressaceae > Sequoia > Sequoia sempervirens. The sequence continues at coordinate 84,194 of VDFB02332224.1, forward strand.
GATTAGGAAGTGTCCCTATTGAATATAAAAAAAATGGAAATATGGATTTTTAGATGGAATCATTTAAATTAGAATTTGTTTATTCAGAATGAATTAAATAAATTTTTTGTGCTTGAATTGAAAGATACATATATACATATATTTGCTTTTATCCATTGGAGTATTAGAAGATTGATTAAATTGAGTATATTGATGGTGGCAAAAACCAGATATAATTATTGTCTTATGGATTACTTCAATTGTGGATTATTGTTTTTTTGAGGCAAATCAAATAGTAAACTAGAGACAAAAATGTGTTTTCTGAAAGAACTCAATGTTTAGAGAATGTTTTAAACTTAAACATACTTATGTGATCCTATATCATATATATTCTTTCTATAAGATTACTTCCAGGACAAGATGCTGAATGTGGGCTCCCAGAGACGGTAATTTACCTTTTCTAAATTACCATTTAATTTTTATTGCTTGGCCAAGCTATTGTACCAATGAAATAGATGGTTGAAAATCCTAGAATTTGTATTATATATGTCTCTACCACATTCTGTTTGTGAGCACTATGTTATTCTAGTTTAGGAATTGCATATAGGCATCAAGCACGCATCGAGAGATTCCCTCTTGCTTATATCGTTCCAGGTTGCTAGGCTCCTCGTGCCAGGTCGGTGCTTTCTTCGAGTTAGGAAGAAACCCGGGGAAGTTTTGTACTTCGTGGTTGGGCGGAAAAAGCGACTTAACCTCACTCTTGGCCTCGGCTTGCGGAAGACCAGCAGAGTCATGGTGGTTGAGGACAAATATTCTTCTATTATATGGATATGCTTCTTGTATTATTCTTATATGACTTGCTTAGCCAATCTGTAAATGTAACTTATCTTCACAATGTATTTGATGTATTCATGTAAGCTTATTCTTGTAACATTGAAATAGATGTATTGTTACACCCTATTGGTGTGTGAGATTGTAATTCACTATTGTAACTTGCCTTAGAGCATTTCTTAATATATTTTATTAAACATATTTATATCACTTTCCTTATTTGGAATATGCTTTGCTTTTGTAGTACTATTTTTAGTACGTGAGTTTGTTGAGCTTTACATTTGGTATCAGAGCAACTAGGTTAAACTCTAGGACCTACACCTAACTACGCTTAATGCTATGTTTTTCAAAGTAATCCAAATGGATACTAGATTTACTTATCAACGTGGAGGAGGATCCTGTGGTGATCCAAATGACAGATTGGATCAAATTCTAGCCCTGTTGACTCAACAAGGGGCTAGGTTTGAGAGCCTGGAACAGGAAAGACAAACAGGCCAACCAAGGCCGAACTCTAGTGGAAATGAGGGTAATGTGAATGAAACAAATGAAGGAAATCCTGAGACCAAAGGAAACCCAAGTAAGCAAGGGAAAGTGGCTGAAGAGTTGGGCAAGGACCTCAAGAAGGTCACCCCACCAAAATTTGATGGAAAAACATTTGGGGACGAGACAAAAGCATGGGTGATTGAGATGGAGAAGTATTTCACCCTATGAAATTTGTCCATTGAGACTAAGGCTGAATGGGGATCATATCAACTCACCGGTGAAGCTGCCACTTGGTGGGATAACGAAAAGGTTGAGAAGCAGTTGTTACATGGCGAGGTAACTTAGGATCAATTTCTGCAGTTGTTCAGAAAAAGGTGGCAACCACAGTTGTATTTTGACAAAAAGATGACTGAGTTCCAGAATCTCACTCAAGGGGGAATGACAATAACTCGGTATTGGAAAAAATTCTCACTTGCTCAAATACATACCCCAATACTAGCTTGATGAGAGGTTCCAGATTCACAAATTCATCCTAGGGCTCAAGCCTCAAATTGGAGTTGAAGTAGACATTCATAATCCTTCCACCATGGATGAGGCTTTTGAGAAAGAAACCAAGCAAGAACAAAAGTTGCAACAAGTTGCAAATTATAGAAAGAGGAGAGATGCTAAGTATGGTAAGAAGAAATCTCAAGGAAACAGTCAGAATAACAATAATCAAAATCAGAATAATCAAGGCAATAACAATAACCGTCAGATCAAGAATCTCAAGAGGGGAAACAATTCTTAGGACCACAATGATGGGAATCAGAACAACCATGAGAGGGAAAATTACAACAATAACAAGAGAGATGCTTCAAATAGACCCAGAGCACCCTGTGGAGGTTGTTACACATGCGGTGGTGAGCACTATGCCAGTGTGTCCTTAGAGAGTGAATAATTAGAAGAACAAGAACTCGCATCACATCCATGTAGCGGTTGACAATTGCCAAGCTAATTTCTAGGCTACACCAATCCAACTCATGGGTAAGCTTCTTGGATGCCCTGTTTCTATCTTAATTGATACGGGAGCCATTGAATGTTTTGTAGATCCTCATGTTATTTCTAAATTATTTGTTAAGCCAGGATATATGGCTAATTCATGGAAGGTTCAATATGGAAATCGGGTAGAGAGAATAGTAGAGCAATGTCTAGCCTACAACGAACTTGAACTTCCTAGCTTTGAGGTGTAGGTTAACTTGTATGTAGCACCCCTGGGGTCATATGACATAATCCTGGGAATAAATTGGCTTACTGAGCATAAGTCCATTGTAGACTGTGAAGAGAAAACAGTGAAATGTTTAGATGATCAGGGTAATTGTGTTGAGATTCATGGTTTCAAAAGGCCCTTGGAGCTTAGGAAAATCTCTGCCATGCAGCTGAAGAAGGCTAGCAGAAAAGGGTGTGTTATCTATGCAGTAAAGGTCAGGGATCTTGATAGCTCGGAGTCGTCGACTAATTACCATCCTATTCTGAAGGAATTCCAAGAGGTTTTTCCTGATGAGCTAACTGAGCTACCGCCTAAACGGGAGTTTGATTTCTCAATAGACTTGCTACGGGAGTTCTTGATGGGATATTCGATACCTTTTCAGGTGACCATGGCCTGCAGATAATAAAGAGCACAACAGTCTGAAATTGAAAGTTCACGCCCAACTACACATTATGGTCTTTGTCAAACACACCAATCGTGCCCAACAACCCTGGCGACTTCCTTAACAACATTATTTAGCAAGAATATGGATGGCGTAGGGTTTGTTTAGACCTGTAGCCTCCTTTTGAGTGCCCACAACCCCTTGCCAAAGCTTGCGTGTGGACTACAAGCCGGAAACGCCTCCTTTATACCAGTCTATTCCCTACGCTGTGGTATCTCAGACCATTTCATTCTTTGCTGACTACTCACAGGGTTGGCGATGGCCAAACAAGCTTCAACGTATACCCATGAACACATAGGAAACTGCAGTAGATAATATCAGGACTGTAACCCAATCGCCTAGATTGGAGTGCAGTGATAAACCCCTTTAGACTCTCATGCTAGGCTGAGGAAATGGAGTTTGCAAAGTTTCTACAACAAAAACCCAACGTCCAACCTCAAATGCAATGCAGAAATAAATGGGTAGAATGCCATGGCCAGAATGGGAGACTCCTGCAATGGCGTCCACTTGCTTGACAATATGTGCAATCAACTCTGGGTTCTCTCTGTTACCCTCTGTAAATCCTCTTACTCTGAAAAGATGAACAATGCGTGCAATTTCCAATAACTCCTTCAAACCCCTGAATATGAAACTCTCCTATAAATCAATGAAGCACAAGCACAATCCCTAAAATGGAATTGTCTGCAAGCAGGCTTGGGAGATCTTTCACTCCTACACCGAGTTGTTCCTTCTGAGGGATTTCGTCCTCAAAAGCTATGGCTTTCACAACCAACAAACCCTTGCTTCAGCTCTTCTCAAAATTTGTGCAAAACAAGAATGTGCAAAATGAGCTCTCAATGCCCTTTTATATTTCCATGCCCAATTTGCATTTGAATTTCATTTCATTTAATTTGCTTTTAATGGTCATTTAAATATTTCATCATAAAGTTGAGGGGTCAAAACATTAAATTAATAATACTTTATGCAAAGGTCACATAACACCTTTTAACCCCTTATAACACCATTTAATAAAGTCATCCATAATAATTAATATTATTAAAGTTAAATTGGAATAACTTTAGTAATATAAATTAAATCATTAAATCCTCAATAAATACCAATATCAACTCATGGGAGTAATCCATCAACTTTCTAGATGTAGGCATGATAGCAACTGACCATTCCATGACTATAAATAGTAAGTATGAGCAACACATCCAAGTGACTTACGAAAAATAGTAAGTATGGGTGAAAGTGTCCTAAATGGCCTTCGGAAGGCACACCACAAATAAACTGGGACACTGAGTTGAAGAGTACTGAAATAAGCATCAAAAGGCCTACTGAAGAGCCATAGATCACCCTCAAAGGGCCCCCTAACCACCATGTTACCCTACAGGGACCAAGTGATAGGTTGACCACTGCATCTGTGAATTGCCTAGAAAAAAGGGACATTACAACTTACAAGCACATTTTTTGGACCCCTTGTGTTCATAAATTGAACGTGGTGAAGGACATTGGGAAGATAGATTGGGTGAAGGTAGTGGTGTTAGAAGCTAGAAATATATAGATGTTTATTTGCAACCATCATAGTTCACTTGCTTTTTTCAAGAATTTTTCGAGAAAAGAATTCCTCAAGCCTATGGATACTAGATATGCCAACTAATTCATTTTGTTAGAGAGGATGGTTGAGGTCCAAAAGGCTCTAAGATTAATGGTGGTTAATTCAGAATGGGGTAGATAGCAAAGACAAGCACACCTAAAGGAAGAAATGTGAAACAAAAGATCCTTGATGATGATTGGTCCAAACTGAAGTAAGACATTATTACTTTTAATATTAAATTTTTAAAAAGTTAATTTAGTAATACTTCTAAACTATAAATTATTATTTTTTCTTTATAATAGCATTCACTCTATTGCTTTAGTCTTAAATTCTTAATATTTTTTGAAATTTTAATTTTTTGTAACTTGTTTGCACTTCCCAATATGTTCGCTCTTTCATTGAGCTTGTTGTGCAAGTCATAAGATACATTGACACAAACTCTCCTAGCCTTGGAGAGATTTATGAGACCTTCGATAGCATGCTTTGACAAATGAAGCAAGCCATTTATAACAAGGGTCCTACTTTGGAATTTTATGAGAAGCATATTAGACCCATTGTAATGTGGTGATGGAACACTATAAACACCCCACTTCATATGGAAGCCTATGCTCTATATCGCAAATGGTATGTAGCTAGGCTTGAAATAATGCCTCACTTATGATGAAGAGGTGAAAGAAGGGCTCACGAAGGCCCTTTGAAAAATGTATATTGACAAGGAGTCTTCTTTACTTTGCACACAATGGCTTGCCTTTGTTGATTCCCATGGTCCAACCTTTCGCAAATCAGAGGCAAAGATGGATAGAGTTGCATTAGCTCAAATGAACCCTATTGGATGGTGGATGTGTCATGGCATGGATGCACCAGAGTTGAGGATACTTGCTACTTGCTTCTTTTCACGCCTTGTCAGTTCCTCTACTACAAAGAAGAATTGGTTCACATATAACTTCATCCAATCAATCAAAAGGAACAACCTTACCTCTAAAAAATCAAAGAAGTTGGTGGTCATACATAGTTCCTTACAACTACAAGGTCTATAGACCCTTGAGTATCACCAGACTTCAGCCTCATGTTGGGATGTTGATCTTCAAAATACTATACAAGTTGATAAGGGGGATGTACATGAGGGATTGGTTGGGTTTCCATTTCATGAGGCAGTCCCTCATAATGGTAGTGACTTGAACTCAGACTCCAATTTTGATGCAGACCTACTAGAAGCAAGTGTTGATTAGGGACAGCTATATAGTTTCTATGCTTTTGTCATTTTAGTTTCTAACTTTCTATAATGTTTATGATGAATGCTTTATCAATGTTATCATATGAATATTTGAAATTTTCTTATATTTTAAACATTTACTTTTTTTTTAATAGCCGTCCTTTGTCATCCCCTAAAAATGGCTCAAAATACAACCTATACTGAAAACATGTCCCCTCATCCCACCCCCATCCTAGAAACTTGGGGGAACATAGTAAAAACTATGATTTTTACTTGGAAACACCATAAAAAAATGTGTGACGAAGAGGTTAAATTGCTGAAGGATAAATTTAAATGCATGTCTTCATATTTTAAAAGCAAACAAAAACACTCGAAGGAAGGTGCCCTTATCCCAATCAGCAGATTTGTTAACAAAAAACAAGTTTAAAGCAATGGAGTGCCTATTTTGTCTTATTTTAGGTGATTTATTTCCTCTTTGAATGGACGGATATAGGTTTTGCTTTAAAGGAATTATTTTCAGCCTTAGAAGAGTTACTGCTCAGAGCTTATAATTAAAAGAGGATGGGGGCAGACGTGCTAAGAAAATAATATTTTGAAGGATTGAAGTCAAGATTTTATGTTTTATGTAGTAAATGGACGTAAGTGGATGTAATGCCTATGCTATAGAATTATTTTTTCGAGATCATTCATCTTGTGTTTGTGATTCCGTCAAGTACGTTGAATTGAGTAACTTAGTCAAACTTTGTTTTGATGTCATTGATTTGTAAAGTAATAACTTTGCATATTGCCTTGGCAATTTATCTCATGGAATCACGCGATACTTCTTTATTAAATCATTTATTGTGTTGATACTAATGTATTGCTCTTTCCTTTAGTCAATGCATATCATTCATCGGTGTTATTCAATCCAAAGTTTGTTTGCAGCCTAATAGTAGTCTCTACTTCAAACCAATAGGAGGTTCTGTTTGTTTGTGCTTGGGGAGTTAATCCTTAAATCTGTAGATCTTGCTGCAATCTTGACTATTGATAGTCTAGTAGTGATGCCAATGCAAAAAACATAGCCAAAGTAGATATTGATATTCAATACAAAACTCAAAGGATAATTTGTATAGTGTGCACACATGTAAATTTTGTTAGTTTTAAGTTTAGTTAACTCTCAAGGAGCTTCCCCATATTATTTGAAGAATGATTCTACCATACATGGTGTTCTATTTTGTGTTGTCACAAACGTGAGCTAACAAGTTGGGTGCATTGAATTTATAAAACTGAATGGCTACAAGACTTCGTCAAGAATTAACAGGCACACTTTGACACAAGCTAAGCTAGTTCATTGATGGCTTCTTTCAAATTTGTTCAACAATTCCCTCTCTCAAACATTATTATTTGAAATATAGACGTAGCACAATATGTTAACATAATTTGTGATTCTTAAATTCTATAAATTTAGAAGTTTATGGATCATTTTCAAACAATTTGTTTTAAGAATTTTCGTATTTAAAAATAATTTGGTTTTCAAACAATCTCTTTTGGAAAAAAAAGTTAGTTTATTTTTCGTATTTATTGTTGAAAAATCACATTGCACTAATTGATTGCATAAGCATTAAAATATTTGTATATACTTATAAATAAATACTTTATGCACTCAGATTTTAGAGAAAAGTGATTTTATGTCTACTTCTTGGGGAAATTGTTGTTCAAGCTACTTTGTGTTATCTTGTGTGTGTTAATTTAGTAGATAGAATAGTAATTAGCTATGTTCCACGGTGTTTCGGGGACGGGGACGGGGGGACGGCAGGGGATGCATTTCCGGGACATTTCCTAGGGGGCATTTTTAGGGGATGGTAGGGGATGGCGATATACTAATATATATATATGAATTTTTCAAAATTTATTAAAATATTATAGAGAGAAAGATATGTCAATAATTGATAACAACAATATTAATATGTAAATAAATCACGAGAGCAGTAGTATAACAGCATAATAAATGTCACTAAAGCATTATTTTAAAAGACAGATGTCCTATAAAAAATGAGTAAAAAGTTTGTGTTCTTACAAAAGGAGAGAGATGAGGAGGAGGTTTCTATAGATCAGCAGCATAGCCAGCAATTGAACAACAAGCTTACCAACAAGACTTGCCTCTCACATCATAGCTTTCAATTCTTGCGTAAATATCAAATTGTGCATAGAATACCTTTGTATTTATTCCTAAACAATAGCATAGAGAGTCTTCTAAAGGAACCAGGAACCAGCTCAGTAGCACACAAATATTTTAAAATTAATTCATTACAACACTTTAGGACCAATGTAGGTTCTCTACATATTGCAGAATCAAGGTAATCTCTGGCATTAAATGATTATTATATCAACTAAAAAGTTTTCCTGACGTTCATAGATTTCAGAGCTGGTTGGTTCTTGATAAGAAAAGTGGGTTGAAAATTAAGTTTAGAGATCAGAAAATGGAAGCAGACTCACATCATATGAGTTTTAAAAATATTGTTGTACATATGGTATATGTAGATTATACATGTTGATATATAAACTGCAGTAGAGAAACATTGCAGAGTTGGAGAGCTTTAATGAATATAATGTTTTAAGAACTTTAACATTTTAACTCCTCCAAAGGAAGCAAAGATATGGCAGCTAAGGAAACATGGAGGAACATCAAGTAGACAATGAAACACTTCAAACTTGTGCTTTCACATTCCAAAGAAATGCTGCAGAAACAAGGTGACAAGAATCACAACTTTTCCCTCATTGGGTATATCATGAAACAACAAGGTGTGCAAGTTATTTAATCTCATAGTTCCACAGAGTCTCGGGGACGGGGACGGGGGGACGGCGGGGGACGCGTTTCCGAGAGGGGAGACGGGGGGCCTAATTTTGGGGACGTGGGGGGGACGGCGGCGGGGGGTGGCGGAGGGGCGGCGCTAAAATACATATAGTACTTGAAAAATTACTTATAAAAAGATGTATAACAATATAATTACATAATTGTAGAAGCCTAGCAATAAGTAAAGTTAACTATAAATATTTTAAATTTAAAATCAGTATCAGGTTTCAGAAAATGTGGAACTAGAAGCATAGTTGTAGAAAAAATATCAGTATCAGCCTATCAGGCTTCAAAAAATGTGGAAGCATAATTGTAGGCATGTGAAATTTCAAATTTTTGACAGTATGCCTCAAAGAGATGTCATCTCATGGAAATATGGAATGCAATGAATTAAAATTATGAATATGATAAATCATAAAAATAATAAAATTTAAATGATTTTTAAATTTAATAATATATAGGTATTAAATAATAAATTTATATTATATATTTATAAATATATATTATATATTTATAAATATATATTATATAAATATAAATATATAGTATAAATATATAAAATTATAAAATAAGTATATAGAAATATAAAATAATAATTATATAATGGATAACCTAAAATGTATTAAATATAAATTATATCTTTATTTATAATATTATATATAAGATAATAAATATTTATTATATATTTATATTAAATAATATATGACTAATATATTTTTATATTTATATATAATAATATATGATTAATATCTAAATATAAAATAATAAATATATATTAAAATAATGAACAAAGAACCATAGACCAACAAAGCGCACGCACAGAAAAATGAAAATAAATCAGAAAGTTCGCGCGCGTCCTCCCGTGCCCTAGCCGCGTCGCGTCGTGCTCAGTACTAGAAATCGCTTCTCAGAAGGGTTTCAAAAGAAATAAAAACTAATGTTTTTTTCCTTTGCTGCATTTTTATGCCCATTAAAACCGATTTTTGGCCCTAAAACGGGCGCGTTTTGGCGCGACATACATAGAAAAATCGCTGCGATTTTTTTAAAAAGTCGGCTGCTAGTATTTGGGCGATTAAATCGCCATCCATTGCTGTGCACGATTACTCGCGATTTTTCTGCGCGTTTTTCATCTATGGTTTATACCATGTCAGGGAAACGTCTCCCTCATGGAAGGAAACGGCGGGGGGACTTGGAGACGGCGGGGGGATGGCGGAGGGACGTTTCCTAGGCGTCTCCCCGTCTCGGAAACGTCCCCGTCTCGGAAACTCCATGTTTTTTGGGGGGGACGCGTCCCCGTGGAACACTGTTTAATCTAGAGAAGACTGCGAGTTACCATTTTTGTAAGATGTTTTCTCTGTTAAACTTATAAATTTATAGCAACAGTCTCAAACATCAACAAAACCATGGTCTATCAATATCCAAATGTCTCAAACATGTATCTAGAAGTCTCAAAGTTCAAACAACAAAAAGAAATTTAAAAAAAATGAGTTTCTAATGTTTTTTTTAATGCTGGAAGTTCCTTGTCCGCAGGGGATGGCTAGCCATCCTTGAGATGACGAGGGACGTTTCCTACATTCCCCAGTCGTACCGAGGACGGGGAGCCATCCCCAAACGGGTAGGGACGTTCCCTGCCATTTCCTGCTCTTTGGCCTGTTTTGGGGACGGCAAGGGGACGTCCCCTTTGCATCCCCCCCGTACTGAGGACGACTAGGGACGGGGACAGTGCATTTTGGGACAGGGGACGCGTCCCCATGTGTGATGTCCCCTCTCTAGATAGTTCTCGGGAACAATGTGTTAGCCCTTTATTGGACCCTTGTGGGCTAGCTGGATTGGTTAGAGGGTCAGTGGTACTTTCTGGAGAGTTGATCGTTCTGGTTTTTAGAGCCCAGTGATTGGATCACAGCAGGCGTTGGCAGTTCAGGAGTCTACAGCTTCTGATGGCACAGGAATATTTGGAGTTTTGAGCGAGTTATGAATTTTTAAGTGATTTGAGTTAATTAATTAACTTAATGCCTTTTTATAAAGTCAAATCGACTTTATACATTTTATATCACTTAAATTATTCTAAAAAGGTGATTTAATATTTTAATCTCTTAAAATATTAAAGGGCGCTCAAATATTAAGTTATGACTATTGAAAAGGACTTAATATTATATTAAAGATTTAAATGATTGCTAAAAGGGCGTATCTTCTTGGAAATGCGTGCCATTTGAGTATAAAGCAATTTTTGGCAATGAGAAACTCACTTTTGATAATTTCGACTTTGCCTTGTGCTATTTCCTGTGCATTCTCCTGTGATCAGGGTTTGAACAATCTTTCCATTGAAGAACGGTACCTCTTCAGTGTTGAGCACTCTTGAGATTGTGAAAGATCAATCGAATCAGTGCAATTGAGAGCTTCATTCAGAGGTTCTACAGGCTTTAAACAAAGGTTTATTATTCAATATTCAGTTATTGGCAGTACAGAAGAGGGTTTCTTCATCCAGAGGTGCCACCTTCATCAGATCTGAGGTTCCAGCAGAGTTATTACATCACTTTCTCCTTGGCCGTACATTTGCATTGAATTTTGTGCCTCCTGGAGGATGGCGTGTGAAGCCAGAAGCTAGGGCGCTTCCTTTTTGGCACTTCCTTGAGCTTCATCATGGGCGGCTACTATTCTTAACTCATTGTATCTGGTTTTTGAGTGGGAGAAGTTACTTCTGGAGGCTAGGCGTCCACATATGCCTGTTTTCATCATTTCCGGCTATCAAACTGGCTAATTTCTTTAATTAAATAATCTGGAGATATCCTGGTATGTTTATCATTTGCAATCTACTTGTCACAGTTAAATAATGCAATCTACACTTTCATTCTGAAGAAAATAGTGCAAATTTACTTTTTATGAGCATTTATGCTGTGCGCCCCTTCTCTTCTGTCTATCAAACTTTCTCTAAAAAACTAAATAACACTTAAAGACTTAAGAAAAATTGGGGTTTTGAGTTGAGAGCCAGCAGGGCTCATCACACCATGTAACACAGGTAATTAGTGAATAGTGTAGGATTTGTATTGTAGTTTCCATTAACATGGTAATTGTAGCTTTGTATGAGAATTCCTTTATTCGATTTGTAGGATCTTGTTTTTGTTGAAAATTCCAATTCTTGTGTGTGCACACTCTTGATGCCTGCTTTTAGCCAGAAAGCAAGTGTTTGTGTTTGTTTATTTATCATAAATTAGGTCATTTGTTCCAATTAAAATGTCATAAAATCTCTAAACTGTGTAGAAGAGATGTTGTAGCCCTTTGCTCATACTTGAGAACAAAATGAGGGGTATTTTATTTAGTTTGTTTTATTTTGCATACCAAAGGTCAATTATGTAAATTCAAGGGTTTAGTTTAGCTTTTAGTTACAAGGGAGCTTTCCATTCTAACTTGAAGAAAGGTTTATCATTATACATCATTCTATTTTGTGTTGTCCTAAAAGAGAGAAAATAAAATACTAACATGTAGTTTGCATATTTCTTTCTTCCAAGCATTAAATATAGATCTTCATCTAAAAGATCTTATTCTTAACAAAAGCATAGTAACATAGAAAACGCTGTACTAACATTTAAAATAGAGATCTTACCATTGCTTTCCTGTTCCAATAGGACCACCAGCAAACAAAAAGAAAAATGGGATCATCTTAGCTGTCATTCAACAAGAAAAGTAATTTATGCCATTAGCTATCCTATCTAAATTATTTTTTGCTCATAGTTTCAGTTATAATTTTTAATGCCAAAAGGATATCTTTTTTTTCTAAAGCATTAAAGTTTACAAATAATTCTTCATCAAAACCTTTAATGGACTCACTTACAGTCAACTAAATGTTAAGATGTTATATCAAATATATACTCAAAATTGAAAGATAAATAAACTTATGGTAGGGTTACATAATAAACTATGTTAAGGAATTGTTCCATATCAAAATATATACTCAAAATTGAAAGATATGAAGAGCACAAAAGATTTACTGAGAGGGGGCGAGGGGGAGTGGGTGAATCAGTAAATCAATACAAACTTTCAATTTTTCAACCTTTTAAACAATCTTAAACTCTTATCAATATCAACCTTTTGATATGAATCAATGAAAACAAGTTGACACCAATTTTATTGAAATGTTTAAATGACTTTTTACAAATGAAAGTAGGCATCAACCTACTTGACTTATGAATGAAAGATTTAGTAGGCTACAACCTACAAGGAGAACCAACCCCTTTAACTATTTAGTAGGCACCAACCTACAAGGAGCACCAACCCCTAATGCAAGGCACCAACCTCGACTTGATGGATGAAAGATAAATGACTTCAATCAGATCTGCACTCTCCCAATCCTCCAATCTGCTTTTTGTGATGAAAAATCTCACCCTAAGCCCACACAAGAAGATGGGTTTCTGACTTGAATCACTTGTAATCTTCTCAACCACACCTCAAATCTGAAAGATGAGTTGGTTCTTATATCTTCATTGCCAAGTTGAAGGGAGACAACTTTTTGTAGAGTTACAACCTTTCAAGAAGACACTTCTCTTCAAAATCTGTCTTTTATTTTAATCTTTCAATAATCAATTATTCCTTTTTTTTTTTTGCTCTTTTACTTTACTGCTCGTTTAGTTCTTAATCGCTGATTTTAGAAATTGACAAGTCGTCGCTCTTTGTTTGGAGAGTCATCACATTAAGAACAGATCGAAGTTATCCTTGAAAAGACGTCTTTTGTAATCAACCACTCTTTGTTAACTTGTGTTACATTTAATCTTCAAATTGACTTTTATTTGAATCGATGTCTTTCCTCAGATCGCTGTCTTCACAAGTGGACGTGTCTTTTGTTTTTGCCATCTAATGACTATCATTAGTTAAGGGACGTGTTCATCAGAAGTCGTGTCTTTTGTTTTATCTGAACGCTGCCTTAACAAATACACATCTTGATTAGTTATCTCTTAACAAATACACGTCTTGCTTTCATAAGGACGTCCATTTTCTTTAACAAAACGTATGTTAAAGATATTCGAGCTCAATACAACATATCCACCATATCGATCTTGAAAAAATCTGGAAGATATTCGAACCTAATACCATAGTTTGCGGACTTGCCGCGGACTCGGCGGACTCGAGAGTCCGTTGGCTAGCTAAGTCGACTGGCCACGGACTCGGGAGTCGAGTCCAGGAGAGTCCTGGGTCGGGACTCGGGAGTCCGGCCTCAGGACTCGACCGAGTCCTAAGGTCAAACTCGAGAGTCCCGACCCAAGACTCTCCTACGTGGCTGGGAGTCAAAAAGGGTTAAAAACTCATGTTTTTTTTAACTTTTTCTTACATTTTAACACTCAAGTTTGTGAAATACAGGTCTGCAAATTGAATTGGGGTTGAAAGAAGCCAAGATTATATGTAAACATTTATAATCTTATGATGCTGTTATACATTGAAACTATGAGTATTTGATGACTATGAATGATTAAATTTCAATTATTGAGTGTTTGATGATCATATGACATGTGTAATCTTTGAATTATGAGTGTTTGATAATCAAATTAGGCTCTTATGTTCTCTAAATGCATTAATTTGTAATTTTGTTCTTGTTTTTTTGTAAAACTACCATTTTTTTTTTTTGCTGAGTCCTAGCCGAGTTTTTTCCCGAGTCCATGCCGAGTCCCGAGTCCGAGTCACATTTTTGGGTTGCCGAGTCTGCGCCGAGTTCGAGTTTGCAAACTATGCCTAATACCATATATCAGCAATATCGATCTTGAAAGAATCTGTAAGACATTTATATCAATCTGAACAGATCCTTCCGAAAAAGACCTTCAAATCTATGCATAAGTCTGAACAATGGCAAGAAGTTATTCATTCGATCTCAAACTGCATTATTCTGTCTGTAGGATCGAATCTGATTCTGTCTGTATGGCTACATAATGATTTCCATAGTGATTTTTTTTTTTTCAATAATCTTATCGCTTGTTCAGATCAGATCTTGCTCCTCAGTCCTTAACCATGATGACTTCAACAATCTGATTTATTCATCTTTAACAATTTGATTAAGCCAATATGGATGTGGGTATATTCTTTGTCTTGACATCAATGACAACTCTTCTAACAAGATAAATAAACTTATGGTAGGGTTACACCATAAACTATTTGTTAAGGAATCATTCCAATATATCTTTGACGATGGGATCCGAATCTTCTATCATATTATTGCCTTGACTAAATAGAATTATTCCATAATTTATGATCCATGATTCATTTATAGTGATTGATGCCCCTTTTATATGATCACTAATCTAATAATAGAGGGGAAGAGTAAAACCTTGTCATACCAACAACTTATTATAACTTAGTGTTCAAAAATGTCACTTCATTCTTACAATGGAACTTTATGACTCGCCCAATGGGAATGACAATTTCAACTGACAATGTGTGGGAAGATCAAAATAAAAAAATGTGATTTGCCTTTATGTTGAAAGAAGCAGCTCTGTCAAAAACAAACAAACAAACAAAGAAAAAGTAAAATTGTGCACAAAACTTACAATATTCACAAGCTTTGAACTAAGGATTTAAAATGATACAAAGAAAACAAACATGCAGTGGAATATTTTAGTCTTTGCATATGACTTACTCTGAAATAGACATTAAACACATTATGCAAAGATTTTTTTGGTTTTCCGAAAACACAAACACGTACAAATTTTAGAAGACGTTGTAGAGAAAAAGAATTTATGCACAAAGACAAAACAAAGGTAACTGAAATAAACATTGATGCACAAGGTTTCACAAATTAAAGGAATAGAAAAGAAATGTAGAGAGAAAATGCTATCTCATAATAAAACAACCCAATACAAAACCTAGATTTATCAATTATTTTCCTGAAGCCTGTAAACTCTTACAGAAGGCTGTTAAAAAATGAATTCTAGATTTACCATTATTAAATCCATCATTAATATGAAACCCATACACAATTTGAATAGTAAAATTGCATCTAGGATAACAAAAAAATACATTTTCACACATGGAGCAATTGACTAGAATTATATTGGAATTAAAACACATACAATAAAAATGCTTTTTTTGGAAAGGGTTTGTAGGAAAACTCTCTAAAAATGCAAATGCTTCTAAAATCCCCTTACAATATTCATAACCCTTATTAATAGTTTTTTTTCCAAAAGCAACGTGGCAAATTGCATAACACTCCTATTAGAGTAATCATGCATTAGCTAATAATTAATTAATGTTTAATTGATTATTAGTCTAATTCATTTCATGCACTTAAGCTAAACTTAGGAGTGTTTTTTTATGTTAACTAGAGATCTATTATTAGATCACTTTGTCTCATTACATGAGATGTTGACACTTGTCATAATCTAATCCCTTTATCATTTAGGGTTGCTCCTATATATCACTCAGCCCTCATTGAATTATCTCTTTGGAGATTCATGGAAGCTTTACATTCTATAAGTTTTTCTTGTTGAGGAATAGCAAATCTTTGTTTTGTAGATCTCTTGCATGGAAGGTGTTTTTGTTCGTTGTTTGATCCTGCGTCTCGTGTTGATTCACAAATCTAACATGGTATCAGAGAGTGGATTCAACAAACCCCTTCTTGATTTTTGAGGGTTTTCTCAACTAGGGTTATAGGAGCAAATCTGAAATCTTCTTTGCTTCTTTTTGCTTAAATTAGCCACCTTAGGGTCATATGGGTGATTAGTGCTCAGCCCCTGTGGGGGCTTTTTTATTTTTGCAATTTTATCAAGATTGGGACATCACGATAAATTTTTGCTTAGTTAACAAAATTGGGCAAACGAGATATCAGTAGAAAGCTGGTTCTAAGAACTTTCCAGTGGTGGGGGTCTTTTCACCATTTTTTGCTGCTAGTGTATTATACAGCCTGTTGAAGTCAAAGGTGTTGTTTTTACTCCCGAGCTCACAACTTTTGACCTGTTTCTCCATTTTTTGCAATTCCAGCAACGTTGGGATGGTCTTTCAAAGCTCTTCACAACCATCAATGCATTTTTTCCGTATTTTTATCCAAGTACATTTTATTCATTTTTTTGTGTTTTCACATTTTGGTGAATTATTTGAACATTTTAGCTTCTAGAAACTTTCTATTTGCGTGGGATGACTTGTTTTTGGTTGTTCTATATATATTTCCAACATTTTGTCCTATTTGGTCATTATAGACATCTTTTGCATGCGATTTCTCTTTTGTAGACACACTAAGATAAAGTGTCATTCTAGTGTATACTTTTTGGGTATTTTGCACATCCTGTTGTTCTTTTTGTACTCGCACTATGATATAAAGTGTCATGGGTGGGTTGTGAGTGCCTTTGTTTTGCCATCACACCTTTGTCAAGTGAGTGCTCCTTCCACGACAACATCAAATCCCATTGATTCATACCTCATGTGTGTGCGCCCTAGTTTGCACACCCTTTCATTTGTAGGTAATTTTGAGTTGCATGTTCAATTTTTCTTGGTTCTCCTACATGCACTTGGTTTCACACAATTTTAGTGTACCTATCATGGCTTTCCCTTTTCGCATTATGGGGGGGTTTCTTTTGTTGGTGCTAATGCTTCCTTGGTTTCGTCTTGGAGTGTGAAGTCCCTGACCTGTGGATTATGTTTTTTTTTTCCTGTTTTGAATTTGCCTTTGATCTGATAACTTCTTTTCTAGTTTCGAGTAAAGGTGGTTTATGCATGCAAGTGTAAGCATATAATAGTTTTTCACATGTGAAGAATGTATATGTCAATGCATCATGATTTCCACTACTATCTAGATCTGAAATACATCAAATGGTACCAAAGAGACTATTGAGAAACACATACAGCAGACTTATAACCCTACTCAGAATGTAGACAAGACTGAGATTTAAGAACAGCAATGAGAATATTCGATTAGTTTCAATACCCAGCTGTTACAGCAGAAACAAACATGATTTTTCTGAGTTTTACATTAACTGTGACTCTCATTCAACCCCATGAACCTAGCATCCAGACAAACCCTTTCTTAACAAGTATCTCTATTAGCATACAAGCTACAAACCATAACATGAAAGGATGTTCAGACCTGGTAAGGCAAGTTGGTACTCAGTTAAGACCAGCATTAGACATTTTCTTTTCACAACGAATAAAGGATACTCCCTTCAACAAGGCATACAAGAAACGAACCCCACTTGAATGTAGTAACTGCACATTAAATACAATATCTTTGATATTTGAATGAGACTGAAAATGCAACAGTAAACTCAGATGTCACCTACAGTTTATCCCAGAACCTCAGTTATCAACAGATTATAGAAGATATGCGTCTCTATGACACTCTTAACATCATGCTTGACTCCTTCCCAAGACTCAAACTCAGAATATGTATTTTCAGACCCTTACATACTCAAAAAGACACCCAACTCATCAAATATGAGACCCCGCTTTGAGCAGCAGATAGAAATACTCAGAATAGTAAATGAATAGGGATTATAATACCATTTTTGAACATATACAGGGTTGCTTACAAAGACTGAGCACTCAGACCTGATTTGCAGTTCGCTTTCAGCCTGGAAGTGAAGAAGCCGACCTCAGCACTGCCCAGAATACATGTCCATCTTCAAAAATGTCTTCTCAGATAGTAGTCCCGTCCAAATAATGGTGCTTCTTGCCTTGTATACTCCAGACGCCCTTCCTAAACCCTTTCACCAATAACCACGACCCTGCTGTGATGAGAAGAGAGTCGTTTTCCTTCTCTGTAAACACGTTTTTTAATATACTCGCCCAGATTCTCATAAACACGCCTTTTCCCGACTCTTATGCTTGGAAACAAGGCGCCTAGGGATTGTCAATAAAGCCTCGAACTCAAAGATGCATATGAAGCTCAATATCTCAATCCATTGTAGCTGCAAAATCTCAAATATTAAAGTCACGAAAATCAGAATATGTCTAGTTCTCTTCTTCCACGGCTTGTTCCAATCTCGATCTTAATGAAGCAGCAGAAATTTCATTCAAAATCGTTTTCTTCCAGCTAGGGGTGATATCTCACACCCGAAACTGAATCATGAGGGTCTTCCAACCCTAGAACCAGAGGCTCGTGCTCTTCCCGTGAGAAAATTATATATTCAAAAGTGTGTCGAATGTTTTCATCCTCTATTCTTTTATAATTTCACCATTCATAAAATAAAGTGACTTTTATAAAGTCATACTTTAAATATTTCACCAAGTCACTTTATAAAACTATGAAATAAGTGACTTTATAATATTTCACTTAATTTAATTAAAATAATCGATTAAATTCATCCCTTAGAAATATTATTAAATTTTTTGGACAACTTGATCAATTAAATTAATTAAGTCACTTATCCATAAATTTGGGGACATTACATGGAGTTATCTATGTATCTAGTTCTTGTTCCTATGTCCTAGGCGGATGGAGCGGCTGGTTACCCATACATTTTAGTGAGATGAAACATTTACCATATGGACATTCTTCGATTCCCGTTTCTAGAGGCGACCTTCTATTTTCAATTGATCAGTGTTCTTTAGACTATTGGTACCTGTGCCATTTGTATCTTCGAGTTCCAGATGTTTGCCTTAGTTTCCCATCTGATTCGAGTAGTGTTGTTGGGGGCACTCATGCAAATTCTTGTCTACTTGATCCTGATCATCATTTGTTTCAGAGGAGGTTCTTCATTTCAACAACCATTATTTGATAGCAATCTACAGGTTTTTTCTGCTTGTGCAATGTTCTTCATGTTCCTCTTTTATGGGACATTGTTTTGGTTGGAGGCTTCTCATTCCTTCACATTGGTTTGGATGCTTTTTTAGTCCTTCATTCGCTTTTCTCTCTTTTAGAGAGCAGTTTTTCCCATGAGGTTTTCTCCATTTTCTCCATTTGTGAAAGATTACATTGTTTGTACATGGGTACCTCATCAAACCTTGTTTATCAAGACCCATCATGCATTCTTTGTTTTTTATGCATTGGCTTTTTAGGGTTTTTAGCTACTCCCTAAGTTCATCTTAAGGACGGGAGAGGGGCGAGGTTAGAGTTGTCATGCATTAGCTAATAATTAATTAATCTTTAATTGATTATTATTCTAATTCATTTCATGCACTTAAACTAAGCTTAGGAAAGTTCTTTTATGTTAACTAGAGAGTTATTATTAGATCATTATGTCTCATTACATGAGATGTTGACACTTGTCATGATCTAATTCCTTTATCATTTAGGGTTGCTCCTATATAACACTCAACCCTCATTGTATTATGAAAGATCCCCAACCCAAATTTGATCTGATTTTCTGAGTTTTGTCTTTTCAAAGTCTTTGACCAGCGAATAGGAATGGTTTTGTTTTTGCGTTTTTCCGATTTTTTTGTGTTTTTGCTAAATGTTGATATATGAAAAATATTGCAAACTAGAAGGAAGGAAATTGCTGCTAAAACTTAAATAAACCATACAATTTAAATAGAGAGCAAAATGATGAATTTATTGCCTCAAATATCATTGTACATACCACAAATCTACATATAACAATCTAATACAAACTTGAACAGCAAAGACAACCCTTTTTCAGCTTCTTTCCAACTTCACAAATCTTCCCCAGGGTCTAATATGAATTTCCAGCTAATTGAATATGCAAATCAGATCCAATAATTGGTATGAAACCCTTCGTAGCACCTAGGGTTTGAAACCTGTGATCTTGAAATGACACAACAGCTGAGGTAAGGTGTAAAATGAGTTGCCAAGGCCTTGAAAAGGCCTATACTACTTATGGCTGCCCCTGATCTGTTGCAATATGTTGATATAATACTGCTGCAAACTCAGATCTACAAATTATATACCTAAAACTCATCCAATAAAGTCCAAATGAAGACCCAAGGTAGGCCCTCCCCAAAGGTGAACTGGGTTCTCGTCCAATCCACAATAGCCTTTAAGAGTTTTTGTTCCCAGAAGGTTGAAGCAATGCCGAAACCCTTCTCCAGAGCTCAAACCTGCAAAGTGTTTTGTAAAAATGAGAGTAGAATGCTCAAAAAGGAGCCCAACACATTGCTTTATAACCTCTCATGGACTTTTTTTCACTAGAAGTCAATAAAATAATTTTCTTGAGGGTCTTTCCTCATCCAAAAAAAAGGGCCACTTTTTAAAAACAACTTGAGTTGCTAGGATGGGGGCACTTTTCACCATTCACCTTATGATTTTCAATTACTATTCACCTTTTACTATTCCATTAAAACAAACCTTAATATTTTCACTTTAACCCTAGATTCATCAATTGAACTCCAAACTAAAAGGCTCATAAGGCTCTCAACTAAACTCCACAACCCCCGGTAGGGTCCCCTAACCATTCTGCTGACCTACGGGAACCCTACTAGTAGGCCAACCTCCCTTAAGACTAAACTGTCTAAGGAAGGGACATTACAGTCCTCCCTTCCTAGGATTGCTTGCCCCCAAGCAATTGCAAAGATGGATGCTGAAGTATTGTTGTACCCCAAAATCAAAATTTTTGTTACACTTAGACATTTTGAAGAAATGAGTAAAAGTCTTGTTAAATCTATTGAAAAGGTCAAAATTTGGGTTTACATGTCTTGCATGAGGGGTAAAAACTTAAAATTTCCAAAATCTGACGATCTGGGTCTGCTTAGAGCAGCTTAACCTACAAAACCCACATCTCATTTTTTCATCCCTAATTTTTAGGAAAACTACTATTTTTAGAAATTTTCTAAAAATAGTAACTTTTTCTGGGTTTCTTTCGAAATGGATACTGGCAAAATTTTCTAAATATAGAAAATTTCTAAAAAAAAAAAGTTTGTCCGCCAGGGTTCAAACTGATTTTGATTGGCTCAAAATACGTCCATATCAAGCTGGTGCAGTTAGAATCTCAAAATAATCAGTTTTGCCCTAGTGGGTCTATTTTGCTTTTTCAGAAGCATATTAGGAGCTCTGAGGTCATCAATGGAGGATAGTCGGTTGCCAGGTGTCAGATTCAATGATCAAGCATCGAACAAAAGATGAAATGATGAACACACATGTTGAACAAGGAAGAAGGTGAAAATAGTGAAATTTGGACTGTCTGCTTGACTTGGGCGCCCCAGGTGAAGAAGGGCGCCCATCTTTTTAGGGCACCAGATGATGGAATTAGGGTTTGAGCTCTCAGTCAAAGTTATTTAGAATCCTTCCAGCTCCGCAACGAGTTCGACAGTGCAGTCAACGGATCATCCAGTCACCCGGAATTCAAGATCAAACGGAGCAGTTTCAAACAGAATACAAAGTGAAAATTATGAAAATATCAGAAAATTTTCTAACTCTGGGAACTTTCAGTGCCCCTGGTGCCCAGGGGCGCCCAACTTTTTGAGGGGCTTAACTCAGCTGTAAGGGTTTGCAATTGAGCTCAATCTCTCCAGAATTCAGGCAGCTTCGCAACAGGCGTCTTCGTCAGAGCATCTGACTTGTTGTTCTCCGGCAAATCCAGATCAAGCTGAAAGTATGGAATAACGGTTCAAAAGTGAAGATGAAAATCAGGTAAAATATTCTAAGTCTGAAGTGAATGGGAGCCCCTAGAAGAGAAAGGCACTGATGATTTTGAGAGCCCAAACGAATGATTTTGCCAGTGAAGCCTCCAAGATCACTCCCTCAGAACTGGTCAGGCTTTCCAACGAGACCTTCAGCACGTCAATCCGACATGGCAGTCGTCAGATGCAAAAGGTTGAACAGAGGGTTTGACGAGAGTGAAAATTTTGAAAAGTCAAAAGCAAAGAAGAAAATACAGAAAAATGGCTAACACTGTGAAAGTTCGGAGCCCTTGGAGGAAATGGGCTCCCATGAATTTGAAGGTCAAAACGAAGTTTTTTGCCAAAGGTGCCTCCAAAACAATCTCCTCAGAATTAGTCAAGGCTACGCGATCAATCATCCAGCTCGTTCATCGGATCAATCTGGAAGCCGGAAATCGAGGTCAAACCAGGGGTCAAAATGGAAGAAAAGTTGAAAATTCTCAAAAAAGTGGCTAACTCTGGAGAAAATGGACGCCCCTAGCCAAGAAGGGCGCCCAACTTGTCATAACTTAGTCAATTTTCCAAAATTTCAAAATTGCAAGTTGAAGTGAATGTCCAAGTTCGATGCACGAGAAGAGTTTAGGGTTTGAAGATTAAAGCTAAAGAAAGCAAATCTATTTCAAGCCCTAAATCTATTTAAGACATCTCTTCCTTTCAGTTTTCATCATTTTTGCAGGTGGCTTCCAAAGAAGAAAAGTGGAGCAGCAACTTTGAGGTTTTATTTCAAGATTCAAGAGCTCAAGTTTGCTGATTTTTATGAATAATTTTCAGACCAGCAACATAAGACCTTGCTTTTTCATCCAGAAGATCAAATTTTTGAAGAAAGTCAAAGAGTTTTAATTTTCAGCCATTTGGGTTTCTTCATCTCATTCTTTTGAAGAATTTTTGGAGAAGTTCATCAAGTTGCAGCAGCTGCTTTTTGGTTTGCATGTCAGTGAAATACTCAGGGTTTACAAATCTTGATCATCTGGGTCCTCTCCAAATAGTCTTCTGAAGAAAACCCATATCACAGCTTTTTCAAGAAAATTTCAAATTCAAGGGTTGGCTGCTTTTTCAATCAGCCATCAGTGTTTTCCAAATCTAATCAACTAGGTCCATTTCTACTTGCATTCTGAACAAAACCCAGGCGCCAACTTTTTCGGTTAAAAATTGAAGAAATTAGGGTTTGCTGCTTTTTCAGTCAAAATTCAAGATTTTCAAAAACGGACGATCTGGGTTGTCTTGCAATGAAATTTTGAGCAAAACCCATATCTCGAAAAATTTCCAAAAATTTGTCCGTTTGAGGCTGAAAACTAGCATTCTAAAAATAGAAAGTTGCTCAAAGCTTGTCTGAACATAGGCGAGTTTACAGTCATTCTTCAAGGTTTTCAATATGGAGTACACTCCCCTCGAGTTTAAGACCAAATCAACACTATGTCAAAACTTCATCATCTCAGCTGAAGAACGAGAGAAGGTGTGATATGAGAAAAAGGAAAGGTATCAGAAAAGAGTTGTGCAATACTCTTCTGTTGAAAATCAAGAGAAGTATCAGAAGCATAAAGTTGCAGAGCCGCCAAGTCATCAATTAGTGAGTCATCTTTTGGGGCAGCGATGTTTTTCAAGAATAGAACTCATAAAGCAATTGAAGAAGTGAAAGATTCTCTAAGTTTGATCACAGAAGGCGAGGAGATCTTGGAGAATCAGAATATTGCCTTAGATAGTATCAATGCACCTGATTGAGACACAGTTTCCTACTTTTTAGCAGATATGATTGAGATTTAAAGCAGCTTTCTTCTAGAAGCTTTCTTTCCGCTTTCTTTCTATTCTTGGAGCAATTATTATCCATTCTTTGAAGAAGAGAAAGAAGATAAATGTAATAGTTGGCGCTTCCTGCTTTTCCCGCTTTCTTAGGTGTTAGATGTTATCTTCTTTCTAGATTTAGAAATAAAGCTTGCTTGCTGAGCAAGCCTTAGATTGTGAAAGCAAGGAGATTTTAGGGTTCCCTACTCCTTTGCTTACCTATAAATAAGAGCCTTTGCTCATTAGTTTCTTTAACCATGCTAGTGATAACAAAACGCTGAGCCCATTGTGCCTTCTGTTTGTTATTCGAAGTGTTGTTCAATTGTGTTGTGATAAGCAAATTGTTGAGCCTCTTTAGCCAACAAGGTGTTAGTGAGATTGTCGTTTCTATTGTGTAAGAATAAGATTGCAAGCCTCTTTAGCTGCAACTTCTTGTTCCAGGCATGTTAGAAGTGAGTTTTGTTCCAGAGATTTGAGTAATAAAATCGTGAGCCTCCTTTGCCTTGGTCCAAAATCTTAGATTTCCGTTATTTATGTTCTACTTTTATAATCTTGATTTCAACTTGCATTGAAGTGTGTAGATGTTTGTTGAGAGAAAGTTTATTGAAGTATTTTGTCAGAAAATCTACCTTGTTCATTTCTAGTTTCTCTTGCTCTGCTATTACTCGAGAAGTTTGAAACGTCTTTAGTTTAAGTTAGTCGTAGTTGAAGGTCTTAAAACAGAAAATCTCAGCTGCGGCGTTTGTGTTTAATAAACCTTGTGCTCTAAGCTGATCAAAAAGATAGGCAACTTAGTTTTAGTTTACTTCTTTCAAACACCATCAGCAAGAGGGAGTTTCCCCTCCTAATTTGAAGAGCAGTTTATCTGTCCATAGCTGTCCGTTTCAAATACACATTCCAGAGGTGCGAATTTAAACGCCAATAGTTTTCTGGCGCCCACCGTGGGGCACAAGGCTTTAAACAACAAAGAAAGCTTAGGCTTTATGTCACGGGTATGACTATCTGGCGCCCTGTTGCTTGATCCAGCAAAAGCAATGGGTGACAACAATAATAATGTTGGAAGGAACTTGAGATGTCCACCCCCATTACCTTGGGGTAACATCATTGGACCTTTGGCTTTGCAGGAACGTCATGAATGGCCTAAGGGGTCGAGGAAGCACTTTCCACGGTTTCATGGTAATGGGACTCAACACCCTGATGATCATCTTTCAGCCTTCTTAACGGCCTGCGCCATCTTGCACGTGGAACATGAAGACATTGCAATGCGTCTCTTTGTGGAGACTCTGGTTGGGAATACTGCTGATTGGTTCAATCACCTGGAGCCGGGCATTATCACAAGCTGGGCAACTATGTGCGAAAATTCTTGGCGAGATTCAAGCCCACTGAAGACAGTCATTGGTTGTTTGTTCAACTTGCAAATTCAAAGATGGAGTACAATGAGCCCATGAGGGAGTTGTAGCAAGATTTAATCGTCTTGTTACACGACTGTCTTTTACACTTAATCCATCACCGGAGATTCTGATGAGCTGCTTCATAAATGCTCTTCCATCAGAGATAGCCTTCTTCTTGAAGACGGCAAAAGAAACAGAATTGACGGATGCACAAAAACACGGCATTGAGCTGGAAGATAATATGATCACTTCTGGCATAATGAAGAAGGATTCAATCAGGCCTCTGGTTCAGAGTTCTGCAGATCCACTGCTACAGAAGGTAGCCCATGAGATGCTCGCACTACCACCACCACAATATCAACTTCAACAACAGTATCAATCTCAGTAGTCGTATCAGCCAAGGAGAAATGATTTTCAGCCTTACAATAGTTACAGGTCGCGGTTGCTAGCACCTCCGCCAAGACAAACAGTTGAAGCTGCACCACACGCAGTATTTTGTTCCTTTCATGATTCTGATGAACATACCGGTTCTACATGTCCTAAGAACTTAAGAATGAATCAGATTATGGGATATGCTGATGCTGCACCCAGTTCCAGTTTCGTCCCAACACCAAGTTCGAATGTTGTCTCACCTCAGACGGACAACTTCGATGGCGACTCCCCAGCGGGATATTTTGAACCCGTTATTGAAGAAAAAGAATACCTCCACCACCGCTCTCTTGCAGAAAATCACGAAAGACACTCTTTTCCTATGTTTACAGGTGCTTTGCACTTGCAAGCGCAAAAGGAAGAAGAGAGGCGGAGAGCTAAAGAACAAGTTAAAGAAGCAGTTGCTCAAGACCCATCTCCAGCCAATTTTGACATTATAGAATGCCTGATGAAGAACACGGTGCAGATTTCTCAGTTGGAATATCTTCGTGATCATCTTGAGCAGCTGGACAAAATAATACATGTGAAGAAAGAAGCTTCAATTCAGCCGACATTGCTCGGGTCATCTATTCCAGTAAAAGAAAAGCCCAAACCTTTCTATATATCTTTGTATATAGGAGGATTTAAATTGAGCAATTGTATCATTGATTCAGGAGCCTCAGACAACGTGATGTCTCTGCAAGTGATGAAAGCATTGGGACTCTCGTGCACAGAAACTCAGAACGAGTGCTATTCGCTTCAGTCTGAGTTGGTAGCATTGGTCGGACAAATGAAGAACACTCAAGTAAGGTTGGTGACATGTCCAGAGAAAAGAATTGTGATGAATATCCTAGTGGCTGACATTCCACCCAGCTACAGGATGTTGTTAAGCCGGAGCTTCTGTAGAGATCTTGGTGGTGCAATGCAGTTAGATTGGTCGTCTGCAATCATTCCTGTGGAGGAAGGTAGAATCAAGATAGAACCTGAACCCAAATCCCAGTTCATGGTGGTGCAAATCCCAAACCCCCCAACCCAAACCCTTTATCAAGGAACAGGTCTCAGTAATTATGTGACGCTGTCAGAGATAGAAACTGAAGACCAGAACATGGCTTGTCCAGAAAAGAGACCGACAGAGGATACAAATTTATGGACAATACAGTTTGATGGAGGTGGTTCTAATACAAAATCAAGAGTAGGGGAAGTGATCATCTCCCCTAAAGAACAATTGTACCCATTGTCATATGGGCTGTAATTGGAGTTTACTGAAGCTGAAAAAGAGGCACTTTTGTTAGGCTTCAAAAATGCCAAAGACATGGGAATTGAATTCCTATGTGTTAAAGGGGATATGGAGCTGATCGATGAACCAATCAAAGGATATTTCCAGGTCAAAAAAGATCATCTACGACATTATAGAAATAGGGTGTGGAATGCGAACGATTGGTTTGAAGAGATCGACGAAAGAGACATCCCAAAGATTGACAATAAAGTCATCCCGAAGATGAACGACAACAAAGTTGGTGACTCAGCAGTACCTGATTCCTTCCTTGCACCATATTCTGACTTTTGCCAAGGTGCTTCTGGCTGGATGTATGAAGATATGAGAATCTTCATCCCTGAAGATTTGTCTCCTGCGATACCCAGGAGAAGAGAAGTAAAGCCTTTTAGGCAAAAACGACATCCTTCAAAGGTGGAGTAAATTTTCTGTGAATTTTTTTTTTTTTTTTTCTTTATATTTTTCGTATTTCCCCTTTCCGTAATGTGATCGTTATGTTGTGTTTCCCCTTTCCCTAACAGTTTCGTCGTGTTTTAGGTGATTAGGAGTCTTGTTTTAGGTGATTTGTAGGGAAGTCCAACTATTAGGTGATTTCTAGGAAGTCCGATTTTAGGTGACTTAAGGAAAGTCTCGCAAATAGGTGATTAGGAAATGATGTTGACTCCGATACCCAATGGACAAGGCACTGGTCTATGCTTAAAACTCCAGAGATTCTATGGTTCTCCTATGCCGTAAGTATTCGCCATGGTCCCCAAACAGAGCCAATGTTGTACCCCAAAATTAAAATTTTTGTTACACTTAGACATTTTGAAGAAATGAGTAAAAGTCTTGTTAAATCTGTTGAAAAGGTCAAAATTTGGGTTTACATATCTTGCATGAGGGGTAAAAACTTAAAATTTCCAAAATCTGACGATCTGGGTCTGCTCAGAACAGTTTAACCTACAAAACCCAGATCTGAGTTTTTCATCCCTAATTTTTAGGAAAAATGCTATTTTTAGAAATTTTCTAAAAATAGTAACTTTTTCTAGGTTTCTTTCGAAACGGATACTGGAAAATTTTTCTAAATATAGAAAATTTCTAAAAATAGAAAGTTTGTCCACCAGGGTTCAAACTGATTTTGATTGGCTCAAAATACGTCCATATCAAGCTGGTGCAGTCAAAATCTCAAAATAATCAGTTTTGCCCTAGTGGGTCTATTTTGCTTTTTTAGAAGCATATTAGGAGCTCTGAGGTCATCAATGGAGGACAGTTGGCTGCCAGGTGTCAGACTCAATGATCAAGCATTGAACAAAAGATGAAATGATGAACACGCATGTTGAACAAGGAAGAAGGTGAAAATAGTGAAATTTGGACTAAGTCTGCTTGACTTGGGCGCCCCAGGTGAAGAAGGGCGCCCATCTTTTTAGGGCACCAGATGATGGAATTAGGGTTTGAGCTCTCAGTCAAAGTTATTTAGAATCCTTCCAGCTCCGCAACGAGTCCGACAGTGCAGTCAACAGATCATCCAGTCACCCGGAATTCGAGATCAAACGGAGCAGTTTCAAACAGAATACAAAGTGAAAATTATGAAAATATCAGAAAATTTTCTAACTCTGGGAACTTTCAATGCCCCTGGTGCCCAGGGGCGCCCAACTTTTTGAAGGGCTTAACTCAGCTGTAAGGGTTTGCAATTGAGCTCAATCTCTCCAGAATTCAGGCAGCTTCGCAACGGGCGTCTTCGTCAAAGCATCTGACTTGTTGTTCTCCGGCAAATCCAGATCAAGCTGAAAGTATGGAATAACGGTTCAAAAGTGAAGATGAAAATCAGGTAAAATATTCTAAGTCTGAAGTGAATGGGAGCCCCTAGAAGAGAAAGGCACTGATGATTTTGAGAGCCCAAACGAATGATTTTGCCAGTGAAGCCTCCAAGATCACTCCCTCAGAACTGGTCAGGCTTTCCAATGAGACCTTCAGCACATCAATCCAACATGGCAGTCGTCAGATGCAAAAGGTTGAACAGAGGGTTTGATGAGAGTGAAAATTTTGAAAAGTCAAAAGCAGAGAAGAAAATACAGAAAAATGGCTAACACTGTGAAAGTTCGGAGCCCCTAGAGGAAATGGGCTCCCATGAATTTGAAGGTCAAAACGAAGTTTTTCGCCAGAGGCGCCTCCAAAACAATCTCCTCAGAATTAGTCAGGCTACGCGATCAATCATCCAGCTCGTTCATCGGATCAATCTGGAAGCCGGAAATCGAGGTCAAACTAGGGGTCAAAATGCAAGAAAAGTTGAAAATTCTCAAAAAAGTGGCTAACTCTGGAGAAAATGGACGCCCCTAGCCAAGAAGGGCGCCCAACTTGTCATAACTTAGTCAATTTTCCAAAATTTCAAAATTGCAAGTTGAAGTGAGTGTCCAAGTTCGATGCACGAGAAGAGTTTAGGGTTTGAAGATTAAAGCTAAAGAAAGCAAATCTATTTCAAGCCCTAAATCTATTTAAGACATCTCTTCCTTTCAGTTTTCATCATTTTTGCAGGTGGCCTCCAAAGAAGAAAAGTGGAGCAGCAACTTTGAGGTTTTATTTCAAGATTCAAGAGCTCAAGGTTGCTGATTTTTATGAATAATTTTCAGACCAGCAACATAAGACCTTGCTTTTTCATGCTTTTTCATCCAGAAGATCAAATTTTTGAAGGTCAAAGAGTTTTAATTTTCAGCCATTTGGGTTTCTTCATCTCATTCTTCTGAAGAATTTTTGGAGAAGTTCATCAAGTTGCAGCAGCTGCTTTTTGGTTTGCATGTCAATGAAATCCTCAGGGTTTACAAATTTTGATCATCTGGGTCCTCTCCAAACAATTTTCTGAAGAAAACCCATATAATAGCTTTTTCAAGAAAATTTCAAATTCTAGGGTTGGTTGCTTTTTCAATCAGCCATCAGTGTTTTACAAATCTAATCAACTGGGTCCATTTCTAATTGTATTCTGAACAAAACCCAGGTGCCAACTTTTTTGGTTAAAAATTGAAGAAATAAGGGTTTGCTGTTTTTTCAGTCAAAATTCAAGATTTTCAAAAACGGACGATCTGGGTTGTCTTGCAATGAAATTCTGAGCAAAACCCATATCTCTGAATTTTTTTCAAAAAATTGTCCATTTGAGGCTGAAAAACCAACATTGTAAAAATAGAAAGTTGCTCAAAACTTGTTTGAACATAGGCGAGTTTACAATCATTCTTCAAGGTTTTCAATATGGAGTACACTCCCCTTGAGTTTAAGACCAAATCAGCACTATGTCAAAACTTCATCTCAGCTGAAGAACGGGAGAAGGTGTGATATGAGAAAAAGGAAAGGTATCAGAAAAGAGTTGTGCAATACTCTTCTGTTGAAAATCAAGAGAAGTATCAGAAGCATAAAGTTGCAGAGCCGCCAAGTCATCAATTAGTGAGTCATCTTTTGGGGCAGCAATGTTTTTCAAGAATAGAACTCATAAAGCAATTGAAGAAGTGAAAGATTCTCTAAGTTTGATCACAGAAGGCGAGGAGATCTTGGAGAATCAGAATATTGCCTTAGATAGTATCAATGCACCTGATTGGGACACAGTTTCCTGCTTTTTAGTGGATATGATTGAGATTTAAAGCAGCTTTCTTCTAGAAGCTTTCTTTCCGCTTTCTTTCTATTCTTGGAGCAGTTATTATCCATTCTTTGAAGAAGAGAAAGAAGATAAATGTAATAGTTTGCCCTTCCTGCTTTTCCCACTTTCTTAGGTGTTAGATGTTATTTTCTTTCTAGATTTAGAAATAAAGCAAGCCCTAGATTTTGAAAGCAAGGAGATTTTAGGGTTCCCTACTCCTTTGCTTACCTATAAATAAGAGCTTTTGCTCATTAGTTTTCTTTAACCATGCTAGTGATAACAAAACGCTGAGCCTATTATGCCTTCTGTTTGTTATTCAAAGTGTTGTTCAATTGTGTTGTGATAAGCAAATTGTTGAGCCTCTTTAGCCAACAAGGTGTTAGTGAGATTGTCGTTTCTATTGTGTAAGAATAAGATTGCAAGCCTCTTTAGCTGCAACTTCTTGTTCCAGGCATGTTAGAAGTGAGTTTTGTTCTAGAGATTTGAGTAATAAAATCATGAGCCTCCTTTGCCTTGGTCCAAAATCTCAGATTTCCGCTATTTATGTTCGACTTTTATAATCTTGATTTCAACTTGCATTGAAGTGTGTAGATGTTTGTTGAGAGAAAGTTTATTGAAGTATTTTGTCAGAAAATCTACCTAGTTCATTTCTAGTTTCTCTTGCTCTGCTATTACTTGAGAAGTTAGAAACGTCTTTAGTTTAAGTTAGTCGTAGTTGAAGGTCTTAAAACAGAAAATCTCAGCTACGGCGTTTGTGTTTAATAAACCTTGTGCTGTAAGCTGATCAAAAAGATAGGCAACTTAGTTTTAGTTTACTTTCTTTCAAACACCATCAGCAAGAGGGAGCTTCCCCTCCTAATTTGAAGAGCAGTTTATCTATGCATAGCTATCCGTTTCAAATACGCATTCCAAATGTGCGAATTTAAACGCCAACAAGTATCATCTCTCCTTTCCACGTGGCATCCTCCAATGGCAAGTCTATCCAACAAACCAAATACTCTTTGATCACTCTGCTCCTCAACCTCCTCTCCCTCAAGTCCAAAATCTCCGCAGGAATCAAAACCAATCAGCCCTCCTCATCCAATGGAGGCAACTTATGTGAAGAGACAACATGCTGTCCAAGAGACTTCTTTAGGCAAGATACATGAAAGATATTGTGTATCTTACCTTCGGAAGGTAACTCAAGCTCATAGGCTACCTCTCCAATCCTCCTTAATACTTTGTATGGACCATAAACCAAGGCTTGAGTTTTTCTGCCCCACTCTTCTTAAGGGTACTTTGTCTATAAGGTTGTGGGCGCAAGAAAAGCATGTCTCCAACCTCAAATGTCCTCTCAATCTGATGTCGATCTGCATACATCTTCTGCTGATTTTGGGTGTGCCGAATATTATCCTTAAGTGCATTAAGGATATCCTGTCCATCCTATAACCAATCCCGAGCTCTAGGCGCTCTACTATCAGCCAACATTAAGTCCACAAAAGATAAGGCATCATAACCATACAATGCTCGAAAGGGAGTTATACCAATAGACATGTGGTAAGTAGTATTATAACAATGCTCAGCCATATACAACCTTATCACCCATGCCTTATGTTGACCTGAAACATAGTTACACAGATAACCCTTGAGCAAACACCAAACAACCTGCTGCTCCACTCCGATTAAAATACCCAAACACCACAAACCATGAAGCAACATATTGAAATCCATGTGAAATAATGTACCAAGCAAATCAATACCTGGTTCCCAGATCAAAATATAGAACCTGATGTATGAGATGTAGAACATCAAGACAATGTGAAAATGAACTCCCACATGCCAAGAAACCAACACAAATGGCCACCAAACCTTGCTGTCATAACTTGGACCAGCAACATACGTGTTGTCATCTAACCAAAGCAAATCAAAATTACCCATCTCATACCTTATGTCCCTCCAATGGACTTCATGCCACACACTTCCAAGCGACTCAAAATCTGATGTAGACCATGCTAAATCTAGAAGTGCAATGGAAACCCAAGTAGAACAGTCACTAATCCGTGAAGTACCAAATAAAATGAAGTCACCTACCAACGAATATATCACTGCCATATCATAAGATATTGGTGACATAACCAAAGCGGAGTTATGGATGCCATCAACACCCATCAGAGACAACCCTTGAGTGGCCGATCCACTATGAGTGTGATCAAAAGAATCTTCATCATAATCGTGAAAATGATCAACAACAACTGAATTTTCTGAATTGGCCAACCTTTGCTCATCATCATCTATGGAGTGGTGAATGTCATGAATTTGTTGAAGATGAAGTTTAGCTTGTTGAGCCAACATCTTAGCTCGCTTTGCCTTTTCTAACCATCCTTCATTCAACTTTTGGGACTGCTCTATATCAGCTGCTCCAAAGTGTCTGAAATCAGTCTTATAATAAGATGCATCATATAAATTACTATGACCAATGCATGCATCTTGTGTACCAACACTTATTGACTCTTCTTCACAAGTTTTTCCATGTGTAAGGGTAACAATCTCATAGGAATGAGGAAGAAGAATTTCACTATCCCAAATCAGACCTTTGGGATCCTTTTCTATGCATGCATTGTAGTCATCAAAGAACATCAAGTCTTGATTCGTCTCATACTTTTCCCAAGTGATTAGAGATGGAAGTGGCTCAAAGAAATCTTCATCTTGGATGCTATGATATTCAAAATCAGACTGCTTGCATTCTAAACTTGTCATTTCAATCTCAAGTGGGAATAGATAGTGGTTATCTCCATACTGAAAATCAGAACCTTTGTCTAGCTCCATTGAAGTAATTTCATGATCCTCAACACAAGTTGAATGTTCTTCATCAATTTGTTCAATTTCTACACTTCTTGCATTAGCATTTTTCTTTATAGAAAGAGCTATTATAAGTGACTGATTTTCTGAATTATGCAATGAATTGGACAAACACAAAAGAAGACAAAGTTCAACTATCTCTTTGTCCTTATCCTTTACCAATTTGACTGCAATGTCCTTGCCTCTAAGCAACTGCAAGTAATCCTCTTTCATCAACCCCAAAGCCTCCTTGAAAGAGTGCTAATGTGAATGAGCGATACCATGTCCCATTCCTTTTTGTCTTTCCTCTCTTTGGGCTGTCCAAATGAAGCCTTCTATATGTTTGTGGGTGCTATCCATTCTTGACAATGCTTGAACAATTTTATCATCCTTCACCACCAATTGATCATGCAAGTCTTCCAAAACCAAAAGCTTTTGTTTCAACTGTCATTGGCTGCCATAAACTGATTTTTCATCATGTGTAGGGGAAGTAGAATCAATTATCATTCTAGAGGAAGCATTAAGATTACCCAAAGAATCCATACAATTGATGTCCATATCATTAACATGTTCCATGCTTTTGTAATCTTCAAGGTTAGAGTGCACTTGCATACACTTTGCAACCCCAATTCGTAGCATTTCATGTCTTGAAGCTTTGTCTTCAACATATTCAGTCAAATTATCATCATCATAAGCTGATATATTTTCCATTACTAACCAAACCCAAGATGTAGTATGCACAACAAACCAAACATTATCAAAATGCAAGATCTTCTTAGTAGACAGCCTCTTAGTCTCCATAATCAGCTCTTTAAGACCAAATCCTTCAAATGATCTTAACAATTGTTCTTTCATTGTAGGTGATGCATGACTAGCCAAATTGAAATGAAATATGTTCCATTCTACACAAATGGATATATCACTTGTGGCTGGTCCATCAAGTGTGTAACTATTATCATCATTGTTTTGGGCCTTCAAGGAGCTCTCTAAAAGAGGACAATCATAAACTCCAAGATGCAAACTAGACCAAACTGAATATCCTAAATCATTCCTCCTTTCTTCTTCACACAACTCAACATGCTCTTCTTGTGGGCTTACCTCACGAAGCTCTTCCCTTGGAAGAAATGAGGACCTAATGTATGACTCTCTTTGTCTTTTTGCGTTATCAAGCTGATTGCATCTTTCCTTGACCTCTTGCAAGTGTTGTCTTGCTTGGGCAGCAAGCATCTTGGCTTTTTTGGCTCTTAGTGACCACCCATCACACAACCCTTGTGTCCTTTTAATATCTTTCACAGTATGGTGAACAAAATCAGGACCTTTGCGACTTGAATCCACAATATATATCTCATGTGTAACACTCTCAACTTGAGTACCACCATAGGAAGAATCAACAACATTGTTACCTTCATGTGAAAAGGATGCTACCTCATGATTAGAACTGTTGTTGCAAAAATCAGAATAGGTGTCATACCCTGGTGTCATGTTTTCAACATCTCCAATGGGCTGATCCATGATTGTAACCTTTTCCACTTTGTGATCAACATGTTGACTCAATGGTGTGATATCAATCTCCACTTGATCCAAAGTTATTTCTTCTTTAGGACTCCCACCTGATGACTGATTTTCGCATTCATTGTGATCACTTGTAGGCTGCAAACTACAAACAAGTGATTCTTCTACCATTCCTTGTTCTTGCACATTAAGCTCTTCACTTTTCCCAATGGTTTCTCTCCTATCTTTTGATATTTCTTTCTCTTTTCGCTATTGATATGGACTTGAAAACATCAAGTCATCTTCATCCTTATTCGGTATACCCAAGAATTGTGTGAAAGAAAGCATGTCTTGTATCTTTTGAGGAAGAGAGTGATACTTGTCATAGCTGGCCATAATTGTTTTACTTGTTGGTGAAACATAAGGACTCTTACTTGTTCTAATAGATGGAGATGATCCACTAGAGTGCCCAAATTTCTTTGAAATTGTATCATTCAGTCACTGCAATTGACGATTGAACTTATGTTGTGACTGTTCTAACTCTTCCCACACCTATGTGTCCTTACGCAACTTTTCCATCATGACTCGTCACGTTGCCCAACTGAAAACTAAACCAAACAAAAGTACACACAACTTTGAATGCACCCAATAGGCTGGCAAGATCCAAGCTCTGATACCACTGAAAGATCCCCAACCCAAATTTGATCTGATTTTCAAAGTTTTGTCTTTTCAAAGTCTTTGACCAGTGAATAGGAAGGGTTTTGTTTTTGCGTTTTTTTTATTTTTTTGTGTGTTTTTGCTGAATGTTGATATATGCAACAATATTGCAAACTAGAAGGAAGGAAATTGCTGCTAAAACTTAAATAAACTATACAATTTAAATAGAGAGCAAAATGATGGATTTATTGGCTCAAATGTTATTGTACATAACACAAATCTGCATATAACAATCTGATACAAACTTGAACAGCAAAGAACACCACTTTTCAGCTTCTTCCCAACTTCACAAATCTGCCCCAGGGTTTGATATGAATTTCCAGCTAATTGAATATGCAAATCAGATCCAATAATTGGTATGAAACCCTTCGTAGCACCTAGGGTTTGAAGCCTGTGATCTTGAAATGACACAGCAGCTGAAGTAAGGTGTAAAATGAGTTGCCAAGGCCTTGAGAAGGCCTATACTGCTTATGGCTGCCCCTAATCTGTTGCAATATGTTGATATAATACTGCTGCAAACTTAGATCTGCAAATTATATACCTGAAATTCATCCAATAAAGCCCAAATGAAGACCCAAGGTAGGCCTTCCCCAAAGGTGAATTGGGTTCTCGTCCAATCCACGATAGCCTTTGAGAGTTTTCGTTCCCAGAAGGCTGAAGCAATGTTGAACCCCTTCTCCAGAGCTCAAACCTGCAAAGTGTTCTGTAAAAATGAGAGTAGAATGCTCAAAAAGGAGCCCAACACATTGCTTTATAACCTCTCATGGACTATTTTTTAATAAAAAATAAAATAATTTTCTTGAGGGTCTTTCCTCATCCAAAAAAAAGGGCCACTTTTTAAAAACTACTTGAGTTGCTAGGATGGAGGCACTTTTCACTATTCACCTTATGATTTTCAGTTACTATTCCATTAAAGCAAACCTTAATATTTTCACTTTAACCCTGGATTCATCAACTGAACTCCAAACTGAAAGGCTCATAAGGCTCCCAGCTAAACTCCACAGCCCCCGGTAGGGTCCCCTAACCATTCTGCTGACCTACGGGAACCCTAATAGTAGGCCAACCTTTGTTACGACTGAACTATCTAAGGAAGGGACATTACATATTATCTCTCTAGAGATTCATGGAAGCTTTTCATTCTGTAAGTTTTTCTTGTTGAGGAATAGCAAATCTTTGTTTTGCAGATGTCTTGCGTGGAAGGTGTTTTTGTTCGTTGTTTGATCTTGCGCCTTGTGTTTATTCACAAATCTAACAACTCCAATTCATAATTTGCTTTCCTAATTTTAATCCTTCCACTCATTTTTTATTTTTTATTCTAGTGGAGATTTTGCAACTTTTTTCAACTTTTCTAATTAAATTACAATTTCACATGATCCACAATTTAGATATTTTTGCACACTTTTGTAATAATTAGTTCTAAAAAGAAATAAATAAATATAGTCATGTGCAAAAGCTAATAATGGTTGAACTTTGCATGCTTTTTATAATTTATTAATTCTAAAATGATTTAAACAAATATAATTGTTCCCAAAGACTAATAACAGCTAAAGCTTGCACAATTTTATAATTTATTAATTCCAAAAAAGAATTAAATAAATTTAATCATGTTTAAAGGCTAATAATTAAAGTTTGCAAACTTTTATAATTTATTAATTCTAAAAAGAATTAAATAAATTTAACTGTCCAAGAATTAATAATGGTTTAAGGGGGCTATTTCATGTATTTTAGTGCATAATTAGACTATCCTATGCAACTTTGACCAACTTGAAGTGACAATTTTACCCCTAAGTTAGTCAATGATATGTGAAGACCCTTTGATGATGCCAAATTCATTCCAATGCCTTATCCATTTGGCAATGGAGCTGATGAATGTCATAATTTATAAGTCAACCACAGTAAAACCATGTATTAATCATATTTGATATCACAAACCCATTTCTAAATGCTACTAAGCTTTTGATTTTTGAAAAAGTAGATTATCCCTATATGGAGACAACATCTAGCTCTACTTGGAGCAAAGGAGAGCCTCACTGCTCTCTAGGGATGACCATTATCGTATAAAAAAGTTTCCTTGATCCTATCAAACCCTAATGGTACATGTATCTTCTTACACTATGAAGCAACATGCATGTCTTCCATTATTAAATCTTGTATTCCCTATATTATGTAAATCACTTCCTACCATTGAACATACAAACTTCCTCCTTTACAAGAATCATGATCCAAACTTTTATATTTTTTATTAACAATACTTACTTTTGACAAGGTACAATTGGGTTCAAAAATATGTAGTGGAATTGCCATAGGTTACTGGTGAATTTTGAACTAGAAATAATGGAAAGCAAAACTTGAGGATACATGAGGAAAACTCCCTTATTTATTGGGACATAGAAGGTGAAAAAATATGAAAAACATATTTACAATGAGAAAAATAAAATATAATACACACATACACAAACAAAAATAAAATGTTTATTTACAAGCAAGGGTGAAGGGAAACAAAACAAGATACATAAAACCACATATAGGCAAAGAGAAGTAGCAGCCCTTCCTTACAAGCTCAAAGGCCAACCATGGAAGCAAGTAACATTGGGAATCATGAGGAAGACTAGTTGTGACCAAATGCTCAAGAGTCAAGACAACACTAGGATTTGTGTAGGGGAAACATATATGGGAATTGGACACTACTTAAGCTCAAAATAAACAAGAAAATATTCAATGTAGATGAGATCCATACATACTTGTTGATTATAGTTTATAGCCTACGAAAGCAGAAATTTGTTGTAGATCTACTTAAAAGGTGAAATCCTTATATTTTGGCTTCATATTGACTTGATTTTCGACATCTTTCATGAGATTGTATTCAAATTTTAACTTATTGAAAAATGCAAAATATTAAAAAAAATACATATTTTGCATGCATAGCAGGGATTAAATATAGAATTAATCCAATCTCATGTTGAAATGAAATATCCTTAACCAATTTTTTTCCAATTTTTCTCACTTTTTCCAAATAGGCATTTCGTCATACAGTTTGCATGAAGTAGATGTGAAAGGTTTTTGTTTTCAAATTTATAGTTTTTGAGTTTGCAACACTTTCAAATATCACACATTGAATCTTGGCACTCATGAATAATTTGTATCCAAAACATTAATTTCAAATGTAGATTTAAGTTCCAACAACAAATGAGCATTAACTGTTGTTGTCATGTATAACAGGTTACAAGATGAAACTAAATAAAATCTCTCTAACATTTTTATTAGTAGATTACAATATTCAGGTGACTGTAAATTTGAGGTGTCTTTGTCCATGGTGAATAAGGAGCCTCCAAGACCGAACTTGACCTACAATTGCTAGGCAACCTTCTTTCAACTCTATTCCACCATATTTCCCACTCCAATATCCTTCAAGATTATACGATGCCTCAAATATTTCATACACCCCCTGATTAATGCTACGACCCACAAAGAGGAGGATATGAATTTCACCACCTCCAAATGCTACATTGGGCTCTACAAGTCACAGTGGCCAGATAACAATTTTCAATGCCTTTAAACTCCTTGTCTCTATTCCCATGTCGACTTCCTTGTCAGTGATAATGTTTTTGAAGGGATAGGGAATGAGGTTAAGAATGCCGCATAGTTATATTACTCCCATTTTACCTAGTTGACACCTTGGATACAAACAAGTTGAGCAAGGAATGATGTGATTTTCCTCACAAATAGACTATGGGACACCACAAAGAATGTACGGCTTCACATAGGAATGGTATGACTGCATAAGAAGGGTACAGCTGGAACAAGGAGAAAACATTTATAATAATTTATTCATTCCATCCTATACTTCACATTAAAATCTCCTAATCTCTAAAATTTTCCTTGGAATAAGACTTTGCAAATTTTGTCAATCTTCAGTTGATGAATTCCAAATGTGAAATTTGTGTGACTCTACTTGTAACCAGCTAGGTAGATCTTGCCCTACCAAAATCGATTCCCCTTAGGGTTTTCGTCCTAGGGTTAACTCCACAAGAAACTTTGAATGTCCACAAAAGAGAAAAATAAAATCTAGCATATGTCAAATGGGCTCCAAAATCTTCTTTTATTAAACCCAAGAACTTTCCCGAAAGACTTTTCAAATTCTTTCCTTTTTAAAAATTCATTTAGCTCAAAAATAATAAAGTGACCCCTTTTTAATATTTCTTATAATTTCCACTTTAGTCACTTTAATAAATTATTAAAATATGTTATCCATAAAATGTTACTTTATTGGACAACTTAAAATAATTAAGTTAATTTATTCCCTTATTGCCTGACTTTAGCCTACGGAAATAAAATGGGCTAAGCAATCATCTCCAACTACTCCTCAAAAAGGGACATTACAGTCCTCTCTTCTCGAAATTGCTTGCCCTCAAGCAATTGCAGATTAGGATGCTACAAAATTTGTTCACCCTTCCAAGTAGCATCCTCAATGGGCAATTATCTCCATCTAATGAGATACTCCTTAATCACTCTACTCCTCAATCTCTTTTCCCTAACATTTAAAACCCCAACAGGAGCCAAAACCAATCTGCCTTCCTCATATAAAGGTGGAAGCTCAGGTGATGATGTGATGTGTTGTCCCAGTGTCTTTTTAAGGCAAGAAACGTGGAATACATTATGAATCATATTATTCTCTAGCAATTCTAACTCATAAGCCACTTCACCTATTCTTTGAACCATTTTGTAGGGGCCATAGAAACTGTGTTTCAACTTTTCTACACCACTCTTTAAAGAACACTGCCTGTATGGCTGAAGGCGCAAGAAAACTAAGTCACCCACCTCAAAACTTCTCTCAATTCTATGTTGGTCCACATACATCTAATCATTTTGGGCATTCTAAAGATTTTCCCTAAGGGTCCTAAGGAAGTCCTAACTTTTTTTTATCCAATCTTCAAACTTAGGAGCTCTACTATCACCAAAAGCTAAATCCACAAATGTTGGAGCATCATATCCACACAAAGCTCTGAAAGGAGTCTACCCTATCAACATATGATAGGTGGTATTGTAAGTTGTAACAATGCTCTCCCAAATGCAACCACCTAATCCAAACCTTTTGCTGCCCTACAACATAGTTACGCAAATACCCTTCCACCCATTTATTCACAATCTTTGTCTGGCCATTGATTTGAGGGTGGTAACTGGTGCTTGGGGTCAATTTTGTGCTAGCCAATCTAAACAACTCCTGCCAAAAAGCACTGTGAAACTACTTGTCTCAATCATTAACTATATTCTTTGGCAATCCATGGAGTCTGAACACCTCCCTAAAAAACAACTCTGCAACTTGCAGTGCCTTACACTCCAATGAAATGGCAAAGAAATGTGCAAACTTGTTCAACCAATCAACTACCACGAAAATACAATCTTTGTTTTGTACTTTCAATAGACCTATAATGAAATCCATCAATACACTTTCCCACTTCTACTCACGAATAGGTACTGGTTGTAACAAACTTGCTGTGAGAGTGTGTTCTGACTTCTTCTACTAACAAGTCATGCACTCACGAACATGCCCCAAGACATCATCTTTGAGACCCTTCCACAAGAATCTCTCCCTAACCTTCATGTAGGTATTGAAGTAGCCTGGATGTCCTAAAAGAGGGGTATTACGAATGGCTCTCAAAAAAATTCCTTAAGCTTCGATTCAAGAACCAAGTAATCCTATCCTTGTAGTAGATGATATCATCCACCACCTTGTATCTATCATCCTGAACCTTACCATCCACCAATTTGCATGCAAAAGTGTTCCTGGAATACTCAACTAGGAGATAAGCCTTCCAATCGGCTGAAATCTTTGTTAAGGCGCAAATAGTAGGTTTTCTAGAGAGTGCATTGTTGTACCCAAAACCAATTTTTTTGCTTCATCAAGGCATTTTGCATAAAATAGTTTAAACCTTGATA
The DNA here is from genome assembly GCA_007258455.2 of Sequoia sempervirens. Taxonomy (NCBI): domain Eukaryota; kingdom Viridiplantae; phylum Streptophyta; class Pinopsida; order Cupressales; family Cupressaceae; genus Sequoia; species Sequoia sempervirens. Next base: position 125,732 of record VDFB02332224.1, read on the forward strand.
AAATGATGTTAAGTACAGTTTTTGGGCAATATCAAGCATGGAGTTTTGTTAATGTTTTGTCAGTCAAAGGCAGTTCCATTGTTCAGAACATGAATCAGAGACTCAGAATGAGACATTTCATGATGGAGGAGCATTTCACGGCGACACTTATACTTTTTATGGTCATTTCAATGGCTAAAATGATGATTTCAATGGTCAGTTTTTGAAGATATTTCAGAGAAAAGCAAAAAAGCGCACCTGTAGCCCAGGGGCGCCCTTCTTTTTGAAGGCCAAGATTTTGTGATAGATGCCCATAACTACAGTCAATCTCTTCAGAATTAGCCTGCCTATCCGTCGAGCTATCCTGCGAGGTTATCCGAGACCCGTAACTCCGGCAACTAGCGACAGAAGTTGAAGTTTCCAAAGTTCCAGATTGCAGAAGCTTGTCCTTTTCAAGCAAAAGCGCGCCTGTAGCTTAAGGGCGCCCTTCTTAAAGGGGTGTTGGATCTTGGTATTTTTGTTGGATGATGCAGTCAATCTCTTCGCGACTAGTCTGCTTATCCGACAAGTTATTAAACGTAGTCATCCGAGTCCTAGGGCTCCGGCAGTCGATGTCTGAAGATGAGCTTATAAAGCGATTTCACATCCTTGAGCTTCTTCATTGTTTTTCTAGTGCAACTATAGCTCAGGGGCGCTTTTCAAAATGACCCTTGAGATGATCCAGTATGCTGATAAGGTCTTTCTGGCGTTTGTGCTACTTTAGTCTGGCTTCGCGTTGCATCGAGTTGCCTATCGATCTGACATTCTGAAAGATCGTGACAGCGTTTCTACCAAGCACGTAATTTCATGGGCGGACTGGTATAGAATTTTCATTGTATTTCCATAGGTAAAAGGCACCTAGCCTTTAGGCCTATCAGATGAAGTTGTTTGCATTCGAAGTCTTATTGAGATTTGAGCGTAATCACTTTATCTATTCAATGAGCCCAGCTGTCAGCCTTCGGGATTTGGCAAACGCTCGTACGTGCGAGCTCTTTGGTGAAATGCTGAGAAGAGAAGACATTAGGAAAATGGCCAAGTATGGAGCGTATATTTTAAATAAAATACGCACCTGTATTTTTGAGGTCTTAGAAGCAGTTTTCTTGCTTCGTCGCCTCTAGAATCTTCTCTCATAAGTTCTCCTGGCTATTCATCAAAACAGACAGCGCTCGAATCGGTTCATCCCAACTCTAGATATCAGAGGTCAAAATAGGGCATCTGGTTAAGAGTTGTACTTTTAGCAAAATGATGTCAGTGCAACTGTAGCTCAGGGGCGCTTTTACTTTTCAAGCCCTTAATGCACTTTTCAGATGCCGTGTGTATATTCGTTGGATGCGGAATATCTCCAGGAATGCAATGAGCTTGGTTGCCTGTCAGTAGGGTTCACCGTTCGCCGTCAGCAGCCGTTTGAAGTGTTAGATGGTAGTTTAGGAAAATGGTTAAGTCTGGAACCCGTAAATGAATTTAATCAAGGGCGCCTAATTCTTTGAGGTGTTAAATGATGGATTTTGCAATGATAACACCCAACAGACATTTCTTCCTTGCTCCGCAGGCTTCGCGATGAATTCTCCAGTTCAGTCTTAGCATCATCCGGTCACTCAGAAATCAGTATCGAAGATGGCCAGTCGTAACTTTGTCCTCAGCTACAAAGTAGGAAGTTAATAAAAAGTGCAATATCTTGAGCAAATGGACGCCTATGAGCTCAGATGATGACTTTTTGGAATCAGTGAAGTCTAACGGTGAATCCTAAAGCTTCGTTTGAATTGTCAACTGAAGTTAGATAATTTTTAATATTTATTTTGCATTAAATGGCGAATTTCTATAATTGGCGCCTTTGCAAATTGCATAATGAATATTTTATTATTCAAACTTCGAGTCAGTGGTAGTGAAACTGAAAGAGGTCCAATCAGAGGATTTCTATTTCAGTCAGGGTTTTAAATCTTGTAGTTCACTAGTTGGTGCGAATTTTCTCTTATTTAAACATGGCGCCTTCATTTGTTATTCACCAAGCTTCAAGAGAAATTCGTATTTTTCAGAAGAAATTCATAATTCTTAAGAGAAACTCATATCTTCAAAGCAAAATCCGTATTTCTTCAAGGCAAAGGCAAATTCATAATTTTATCAAGCAAAGGCGAATTTTAGAAGGCAAAGGCGTATCTTCAAGGAAATTCGTAATTTCTCAAGCAAAGGGGATTCTCCAGATCAAAGGCAAATACTTCATCAATTTCCAAAGGCGATTTCTCCAATTACATTCTTTTTGCAGGTTAAAGGTTCACTTTTGTCAGCAATTTGAAGAATAAAGGCAATTTTCATCAGAAGAAAGAGCTTACAAAAAGTCTTTTTCCTCCTTGGTTCTCAAATTTCTCTCAAAATACAATTTGCATGTTCCTGAAATTGGCAAATTTGACAAGTCTCAACATCTGGATTATTTCTATATAGCTTCCTCAAATTAAAATCGTGCGTTTGATTTTTCACGAATTTTTAACTTCAAAACATTCGTTCTTGAGTTTCTAATTTTCTTAAGTGAAAATTCTTTGCACGGTCAAGTAGAAGTCTTATTTTCGCATTTATGACGTTCTGGGTTGTCTTAGAATCTTTTTCTGGACAAAACCCATATCTCAGATTTTTCGCTGAAAATAATTCTTCAAAAGGCTATTTTTAGCCTCAGCAGGCTATTTTTAGCTTTCCAGAAATCTTGTCAGAACATAGTCAAGTTCACAGTCAATAGGCGAATTTTTCAGAGTGCAGTACATGTAAAGTGCCTTCCCAAAAGGTGTGGAATTTTGGTGTTTGTTTGATTTGAAGGGAGCTCGTTTGTGTGTTGTCAAAGGTGCTGTCAAAATTGCTCTGATTCCATTGTGAAATACCTTGAAATTTCTGTCTTTAATTTTCTGTTTTGCCTCTCAGGAGTTTTGTCAAACACTTGACTTTCAGTTTCTGTACTTGCTGTTCGCTTGATGATTTTGGTATTTTGTTGGCATAAGATGATTGCATTTACAAAAATGACACTAAAGAAAGCATTCAATGACTGGGTTGAAATGAAGATACAACTGTAAGGTAATATTTTGTATTTTCCACTACATATAGTTGAATGAACTGGTAAATATGCACCTACAGCAGTTTAGACATTTGGACAAACAGTTTGATGATAAACCCCAAAGCTCCACATAGTTGCTATTACTGACATTTCCCTATCAGCTGTTCATAAGAGCATTTGACCATTTACATAGGGCTAAGACAGCATTAAATATCATCTCTACAAGCATTTGTCCATTCACATAGAACTGAGACAGCATTAAAGTTTCAACTCTACAGCAAGGTTTTCCATGTCAGTATCTTGTATTCACAGAAACAGTATTAAGACTGGAACAACAACATTATATGACATTTCTGAACCATAAAGGGATAGTAGTTCTTGCATTAAAACCCATAAATTGAGATAACCAACTCAACACCCCCAGTCTTAAATTAATTCTTCATTTCAGACCGATTTAATAACTGAGATTACAAGCAAGAGCATTCAGACCTGGTTGCTACGCAGTCCTGAGTCAAAAAAATGGTTTGAGGTTGCAACAGGGATATCCAAAATAGACCTGCAAGATATTGAAATCTGCTCTTACTACGTCTAGCACAGGGAAGTAGTGTTATTCCAGCTTCAAAGTGGAGAATGGGCCAGAATCGCGCCAGTGTGTTCTTCTTGTAAGTGTGTTTCTTCCTGGCTGAGAAACACGTCTCAGTTAATACAGTCGCCCCTGCTAGATATTCTTCCTGTATCACGCCTTTAACAAGCATTCCATGCCTGGAGGTAAGTCACCTAGGGTTTCCATATCAAAACACTTCTTTAAAGACTTAGCAAACTCCCTTAATCGACCCAGCCAAGCATCAAACGCTGAAAACTGTTATCACAAAATCACAAGTGAACATACCCAACTAGGACAGATATCTCACTGTCAAAATGGGTTTCCCGTGGAACTTGCCGCCGTGAAGCGCTCAAGAAGCTCTTCCCGTGAATGAAAAAATCAATATCTTCAAAAGTGCGAATGCCTCTCTTCAGTTTTTCTTTTGTATCCCCTCCATCAAAAATTAAAGTGACATGTTATATAGTCTTTTAATAAATATTTCACCAAGTCACTTTTGCACCACATAAAGTGACTTTTATAAAGTTCACTTTCAAAAATTAATATTTCAATAATTCACTTATGAACCTTTTTGAAAAGTCACTTAATAAAAAATATTTAATTAATTAATTGGCATCACATTTTAAGGTTAAACGTGATACACAATTAATTAACTAATGATTCCCTGATAGTGGCATTAGCCTTCGGGAAGGGAAAGGCTAACGACAAACCGAAGGGCTACCGAGAAGGGGACATTACAGTACACTCAGCTCGAATACAGGACCAAATCAGTCCTTACTCACGACTTCCTCAGGACAGTTGAGACGGACCTTCACAAGGTGTTGCCAAAAGCAATTCTAGATCCAGTTAAGATCAGAGCTTCCATTATTCAAAATATCGAGCAGTCCGGGTTATTGGAGGCAGCTTCCATACCTATCTCCGTTCATTGTGTTGAGTTTGTGATGGCTTGTATTAAGCATTACAATTCTACTACTCGTGAGATAGTGTCAGTTGATGGATGAGTCATTTGCAGTCTCAAACCGTTGGACATTGAAAGGAGTTTTGATATACTTCAGCACTCTAACAGTCTTGTTATTTCTACGGAGCAGTGTGAGCAGGCATTCAATGCTGATGTGGACAAATGCCAGAGTAAAATGGCATAAAGATGGTTAAAGCAAGCAAAGAACAGATTGCCAAACAATGTGGGTCGTGGTGAATACAAGGATGAGTACGCGATTCTAATCACACTCTTGAATCGTGTCTCAGGTCAATCACATGCGAATGTTTTCCAGCCTTGGATGTATTACATTATTGGTCGCATCATATCTGGGCAGGAGCATTATGACTGGGCATCCTTCATCAGCGATATTCACAAGCAGATCACTGGTTTCCTAGTTGCTCATGAGTTTCACATGTGTTCTTATCTCGTGTACTTGATCGCTTATCAGGGTCAGTTTCGAGGACTAAACACCGTGGGCATTCTCAGTGTTCAGAAAGTCTATCAGTATTATGATCAGCTTAAGTTCACTAAGGCTGAACGTCATTTCAAGCGTGTTCATGAGGCTTTCCTGACTTATACAGTGAGAAACTTGGACTGGGAGTTGCATGTTCGTATCTTGGCAGTTGCTAGGGCAAAAATGGATGGTTGGGCAGATTGGTTTATTCAGTTCACGACATACACCTACATCCGAGTATACAGATTTACAGGAAATCCAACTATGCTTCCACGTTATCCTTCGGATAAGACGGTCTTTATCGAGTTCCTGAGATGGATGCATGATGTTCATCGTCTTTTACGCCGCAGGCACAGACCATCTCTCAATTTTCCTTTTCAATTTGGAATGTATTGGTGCAAGGCGGCAATTGATGCTAAAGTTGCAGGGCAAGAACTCGAGAAATATCATCTCAAGTATCTTGTTGAGGCACGTACTTATGATCTTTCAGGTCATTACATAACCCACCTTACTGGACGTACATATCATGAGCCTTCTATGGAGGATTACTGGGCAAATTGCGCAGATGACTTCGAGGTTCGCAGACGCGGCTATGGCCGTTTCTCTCTCTCACAGATTTCTGTTTTCTTGTCAGAAGATGTGGGAGGTTTATCAGACGATGAGGGAGAAGTCCTCCCTCAGTTTTTCAGAGAGCAGGTTGATACACAGTCGCTACCAGCAGTTGATTGGTACGCCAAGGAGTACGCAACAGTGAAAGAGAGGTCAAGTAGAGTTATTCAGAACAGTATACTTTACCTCAACAGCAAGAAGACCGGGAGGGTAAGTGTTCCTAGAGCAGAGCCGCCAGTAGTGGTGAATCCTTCACTACCTTCCTCGTCAAAACCTAAACAAAAGAAGAGGAGTAATCCTCCTCAGAAAGGTCAAGCGCCAAATAATTCAAAAAGCAAGGCGCTTGCTACTAATATACACACGGAGCCTAACAGACAGCCTATCGTAAAGCCAGTTCAGAGGCCAGTTTAGAATCAGGGCAGTGCCTGAGGTTCAGCCTCAAGTTCCTACACCAGTTCCGGAGCAGTCACCAGTCCCAATTCGCATTGAATTGGATTTAGACTCCCCATCTCGCAGTCATTCCTCTACACATTCACTTTCGTCGCAACCTCCTGTTGCTAGTACAGACCCTTCTAGTAGCATTAGCCGAGACCAATCTTGGATAGAAGCTCAGCTGGGAAGGAAGAGGAGGCAGCCATCCTATGTTCTTAATCATTCCGATTTTGACGAGATTTACCAGGATGCGCCAAACAAGAGGGTCAAGAACATGGTCCACGTAGAGAGGAATACTGACATGGAGACCGTGGTTGAGACTGCTATACCTCCACAGGGGAAGAGCTTGGACGAGTTGGAAACTCAGGACTTCGAGGTTATCACAGTCAACCTTGGTCGTAGCACACGCCAGGCTCAGGTTGATCTCCTACAGGTTGCTACAGACAGTGCCAAAGATAGAATACTGAAGGACGGGGAAG
>VDFB02332226.1:0-17666 GCA_007258455.2 Sequoia sempervirens
TGGTGGAGTTTTCTTACAACAATGGATATCATAGCTCAATTGGTATGGCTCCCTTTCAGGCATTATATGGTCATCCTTGTCGGACCCTGGTGAGTTGGGACCGTCTTGAGGATAGATTTATGCTTGGACCCGAAATGCTTCAAGATATGGAGCAGCAGGTAGTTCGCATCAGAGAGCATCTTGTAGCAGTACAAGACAGGCAAAAGAAGTATGCTGATGCACATAGGGTTGACCATCAACTTTTTGTTGGTGATTAGGTCTTCCTACGAGTGCATCCATGAAAGAGTCCAATCCGTTATGGGAAAGACTCTAAGCTTGCACCTTGTTTTGTGGGACCATTTGAAGTATTGGAGAGAATTGGTCCCATTGCTTATCGCCTAGCATTACCATCCAGTCTATTGTGCATACATGATGTGTTTCATGTTTCTATACTTAGGCCTTATTATTTGAATGTTTCTCACATACTTGATTGGAATGCATTATAGGTCAAGGACGGGTAGTTGGCACTTGAGCCCGTGGTCATTCTTTATCACAGGAGGATCACTCTCAGGGGAAAAGAAATTGAGAAGGTGTGGTTCCAGTGGGACCCTAATGATGAGACTTCAATGACATGGGAAGAAGCTTCCTGCATTAGAGATTCATTTCCTTATTTGCTCACTGGCTTCCACAAGTAAGCAGAGATCTAGGGGGAGGATGTAATACCCCTCGTGTACTTGTTACTTTTCTGATATTCTTTTATGTTGGGTTGTGGACTTGAGGCTATGATAGTGATTGTTTCACCAGTTTGACTTGTGTGGTTGATAGTTTAGTTTGCTTGGATGCTCATGATACTGTGTTATGATGTTGATGATATAGTGATACTTGGTGTTTGGTTTTATCGGGTTACAGTTATCATATGGATGTGGTATTATGTTGTGATGTTGTTGCTTAATGCTTGTTTCCTAATATTTATGATGATGTGTTCTTTGGTTGAGTGTTGGTGAAAGGACAGTGTAGCATCGCTCATTCGCGAGCGCCTTGCTATGTTGTGACTACCTTTCATGGTGTGCTTGTGACTGGATATATATATATATTTGGTTGCTTAATGTTGGTCTGATGTAGGATGCAGGTACCTGGCACTAACTCCACCTACGTAGTCATGTCCAAGCGTTCCCTATGATCCCAATGGGTATGAACTTGAAAACGGAGTTGATAAGAAAGTCCCCCATATGATTATGTCACCCCATTATTGTTTTGACGATGTTGTCTGTCTACAACCTCGTTCTCATTTTGGTATTGTTTTGTTTTGGGTATCATTTCACTCTGAGTCATTTAGTTTAATTATTTAATGTTGTTCTGTTTATTTGTTGTAGTGATGCTCATGGTGATTAAGTTATTACTAGGCATTCAAGTCAATTGGTGTAATTCATCAACATTCATAAGTGTAGCATTGATTTAATTAAATTATTAAGTGAATGTTGTTAATTTAACTAATAAATTAAATTCGTTAAGCTATAAAGGTTTGGTAATTGTATATTGTTAATTAAATGATGAATAAATAAATGAATTGTATCAGAATACTAATTGTATTTATAAATAATTATTTTGTAAATGTGATAATATGATTTAATGTTTTAATTGTAAATATTAATTGAAAAATAGATATTAATATAAGGAAATTTTAATTAATTGAATGTGGAGATAAATATGATTTTTTTAAATCAAATAAAAGTGATAAGATTTCCAACTGATGGAAATATCGTGAAAGGAGTGGAAAGGATGAATGCATGTACATGCACTCTTCGAAACTGAAAAGGAAATGAAAACTTGCTATCTTTGTTGGATTTTTCTTTCAAAAACTAAAAGAGGATTTTTTTAATTAAATTGGGAAAAGAAAAGAAAAGGAAAGAAATTATTTTTTTGATTTTTGGGTTTTGGAATGGGAATTCTCTCTGTAAAAAAAATTCTTCTTTCTTTCTCTGTAAGAATGTAAAGTTTTTTTATTTTGGGGGATTTCAAAAATTGATGTGGAGGAGAACAACTATTGAAGGGCTGCAGAAGAGAGATTGTCTGTGTACGTTGTTTCCATTTTGAAATGAGGAAACCAAGTTGGTCTTTAGTTTTCTTGTGTGTATTTCAATTATAAAGCCTAGTAAATCTGGTTCCAGGTCGTATGCCATGAGATTTCTATTGAGCATAGCCGACTCTTGTTGGATTCTTAGTGCATGCAATGTCTTGCATATTAAATTTTGTCTCCATTCGTTTACATGGCATCCCATGCTACTACAAAGCCTACTCGTTCCTTATCCCCTGCACATAACACGGTTTCCATAGTTTTTTGTCCCTTTATCTTCACCAACGACTTGAAAAGCTCGACACCCTCTTTCAAAGATTGTTTGTTGGTTGTAGGTTTTTTTTTGGAGACTATTTTTGGTTTCTATATTATTTCGTTTATAGTAAATACATGGCATTCACCCCTTGAATTGGTCGATTATGCATATACCATCTATAGAATTAATAGATTTGTTTATGAAATAAATTTTGGATAGTTATTCACCTTGTTTCTAGTGTATTTGGATTGGCTTGATTTTGATCGTATTCCATTGAAGAGAGGAAGTTAGCTTACGCTTGTTCTGTTGGAGTTTATGTATTTGTTCTTCCTATTAAAAAGTTTATATATATCTGGGAGGGCTGATTTTGTCTTGTGTCAAGTGCCTTCCACCTTTATGCTTTCCTTATTGTTGGCCACACCCTGTAGCTTGGGGTTTAATCAGTGTTTAATTTTATAATTTTTTTTGTCTCTGTTCTCCTACCAGTTGTCATGTGTTTTGCTCCTGGTATTTTTTTTCTTTGTTGTTGGAACATTCGATTGTATGGTGGGTCAAAATTTTGTTTTCATTCATGGTCTTATTATGTAGTTGGTTTTGCAAACATAATTTTAATGTTGTCCCTTGTTTTGTTTCCATTGTCACCTCAGTTTCATGGCGGTTGAGCTATTGTTTAGATTGGAGATTGTCTTAGGGCTAAGCACCTAGTGTTGGAGTAGACTGTCTTGCCCACCATATGCTCACCCTTGTGCTGTGTGCAAGCCCATGGAGGCCACACACTTATATGAATGCTTTATAATAAATATATATATTTTGCTTCTTAGTCTAATTTTTGTTCTACTAAAAATAATAATAAAGACTTACAGTGATGTGTACTTTGTGAGTTAATATATGATTAAATATAGATATATATATATATATATACATGGATATATATATAAATATGTATATGGAAATATATATATATGTGTGTGTGTGTGTATCAATGTGTATATATATATATTTATATATTTAGATTTATATGTGCATAGATGTACATTATTATCTGTAAAGAGATTTTTTTTTAAATTAATGAAATTGGGAAAAATAAGAAAACTAATACAAAAGAAGTGTTTATTTCAAATTGTTTTATTTTTATTTAGAATGGAAGAGAGATTTGTTTGAATTAAGAGAAATAAACACAATTAAATACTGTGATGAGTAATTTGAAATATATCATCATACCGTAGTTTGGATTACTTAGGTTCTTATTCGTTTAAATATTTGATCATTTGGATACTAGTTCATTACTTAGATGAGAAATGAAGATTCAGTTGGATGTTTATGTTTCTATGTTGAGTGTGATCTTTTTCCCCTTTGTTCATTTTCAATTAGATGTAATTTGGTCTAAGTTAGTCCTGTGGGAACCCATAGCTTTGAGACTTTCCCTGTTGAGAGTCAAGGGTAGTTTGTTTAGTAGGCTTCTAGAGGCAATGGGAAAGTTGTGTTGTGATAATTTCATGATATGATCTTTGTTATGATTCTTAGGGGCATCACCTTGTGTTGTTATTTTGCTTTGTTGTGATTCTTGGGCGAGATGGTTCATGCCTCACGCATGCACTTATTTTTTGATTTAAATGTTTGGTACACCCCTTGTTGTTGTGAGTTTAGTTCAAAGTTATTACGGAGAGTGGCTCTTCATGGGGGTTGCCGCACAAAGGGGAAGCTTGGATAACCCATGAAAGAGTTGGTTAAACAAGTGAAAACCTAATAAAATAGTGGGATTGGGTAGGTACACATTAATTAAAGATAAGTGAGATACCTCACCCACATTGTTAGTGCTCTCGCAGACTAAGGGTGGGCTGAGAAGGCTGTGGTTGGAAAGATCGCTTCCTCATCCTCATGAGAGGCTAGTGGTCCTGCACGTGTCACCCTATGGGGCCGACGCCTATTGAGAGGTAGCCTAGATAACCATAGATGGGGGTTGGTGCATGTTGAGAGGCAACCATGATAACCCATAATAGGGTTGTGTGATGACACTCTCCCCTAGTATCCCTTTCCATTGCCTTTGTACGCCTCTAGAAGCAATTGTCTTGTAAGTAGTCATTGATGTTGTTGTTTGTTATGTTAGGATTGCTTTTTTGTGGTTGGGTCTCATGGTCATTTTGCTTGATTGTCTTGGATCGTGGGTCTTTCTTGTTAGCTCCTAGCATGGGGGGTGGGCCTTTGGGTCCACGTGGTTGAGTGAAACATGCTATGCACCCCATTGGGTTCCTTGTCAGCATTCGTGCAGTGTGGTGTTATTCAGATACGAAGTGTTCCGGAGTTCACCATACATTCAATGTATATTATTCATTCCTATTATACCCATGTATTTGTTGTACTACTCCCATATTGTATTGGGAAACATTGATGTATACTTATGACATTGAATGATGTAATGTATTATTTAACCTTGTGAATCTTATGTGGTTAATGACTCGTGGTAGTCATTATTTGATGTGTTGTATCTGTGGAAATATGCTCCATTATATTCACATGATGATAATATGTTTATGATTATTGTGATTAAGTTAATCTTATTTATGTTGAGTTTTCACATGTGGATGCTTCTTGTTGATGGAATTATAATGGATGTATGGTTTTGTAAATGTATGCTATATCATGGTTTGTTATGCAACTTGGAATTCATTCATTATCATTATGATATGGGTTTAGGTTTCGTAATGTCGTCATGTATACCCTAGAGGACGTAGGTTGATAGTGTATCTATTTAATTGCATTCATGTATCGTAACTTAATGTGCATCTCATGTATGTTTACATTTAAAAAAAAAAATTGTGCGGTAATTGTTGTCTTAGTTGTCCTTTGGGGTTTGCGTGTGATAGGGCATTACAAGTTGGGATCTAAGGCAAAAAACCTCACAAAACTCACACCTACAATGTTCCTAGAATGCAAGGAAAGGACCCTTCAGCACTGCTAAACGCAACCAAAATGGTTCACATCGGGTTCACCAAAAATGTAAGAGAGGGGGACCAACCACGTCAAGTCTCCAAGTAGCGGAGATCTGCCCTAACTTACCTCACTCCAAAAGATGTCTTGGGGTGAGGATCGAGAATAAAGAGCACTATATAGTACTTATGTTACTCTACATATCCAAAGTTCAGGTTCAAGCTAGGAAGTTGGTTTTTGGAGTCGGTCCTACACCTCAGACAACTCTCTGTTTGAGGATGGCAACACAGTTATGGGATGATAGTGCGATGCTTTGGTGTCTCTCAGGTGCACTGGCATCCATATGACCGAAAAACATGAAATACAGTAAAGACTGCCTAAAAACTTATTGACAGCCTAGCTAGTTGATTTTGATAGGAAAGACAAAATGATGAAGTATGAGAAATAGAGATGGAGATGATAAAGCAAGTAGATAAAAGCTAAGGTAATGAAGATAATCTCACAAATTTTTTGATTTTCCAACTAGCTCCACACGCACGTCCACCTACACACAAGAAAGAGGGAAAATTGTTGAGGCTATATGGGGGTCTACCTTAGTCAAACCCCCATTTTGGTGTTTCCACCTCCATGGACAACCAGAAAGCAACATAGTAGAATATGTGATAAAGAAAGTAAAAAGAGAGAAAGATTGCAATGAACACTACAAACAATACTATGCTACTCTATCAAATCACAAAGGAGAGGAGTGAAGGGTTACCACCTCCACCCAAAATCTCACTAGGCAATGGAGGAGAATGGAAGGTATGGACTTGGCAAAGTCACCACAGCCGCAGTGGTGATGAAAGGAGGTCTTGCAAGACTCCAAGCTCACAACTTCTATGGCTTGTCTCACACTTGCAATGTGGAGTTGATGGAGCTTCAAATTTTTTGTAATGCTCACAATGGAATGCTAGAATGTTGCTTGAGAGAGTGAAGCAGCTGTAGAAGATTGCTAGAAGATCGAATGTGAATGTCTAGAGAGTGAAATGAAGTGAGAATGGATGTTTTTGAAGGTGGGATGAGAAAGAATAAGGCATTTTTGGGTCAATTGGTTGAAGAGGGACGTTAGAATTTGGCCCCAATCAGGTGTGTAATTCCTCTACCAACTTCAAACACAAGAATCCATCAGGGACGGCAACACAGTGCACAAATGTCCACGCATCGTGTGTTCATCCCCATTAAATATTCTCTCACTGACACACAGGACAAATGCCAAGTGGATGGAAGGCAGGTGGGTGATGTGGAATTCCGCCTTTGGATTTGATTTTGTAAGGTGAGGGTATGTGAAAGGGGAATTTGTACAAGGGGTGAAAATGCTCTCCTATATAGCAATAGATGTCCTCCAATGTCACTGTCATCTCCTTGGTTGGGAGATGGAATGTAGAAGTGTCAGCATCCCATCACCCCATCAATGCCATGAGCATGAGTGTATGAAATTGAATCTCTAGCATGGTACATACCCACCAGAGCCCAACATGTTGTAGCAAGTCATAATCATTAGTGTTGATCTCATTTTTGCGACTATGCAATAATGATAGAATTGACCCGCCCGCATGCTCACATATCTTGGGCCACTCTTGCAAAAGTATAAAAATTTCACATCAACACAATATTCATCATAAACATCTTCTAACTCTACATCATCAAGAAAATTCTCTCAAAATTTTCTTAAGTCTACCTCTAGGACCATAGCGTGTCATGTAGACATCTATGTGACACATTAGCATTCAAGGTCGAATAACATCTAATGCTAGTGCGCCAAATAGATGTTAGCATGGTTGATGGATGTTGACACATCGTTGGGATGATAGCGCATTAATTGAATTCCTTTGCATTGGTTTTGAGCCTATGTTGCTCGGGAAAGTGAAAAAACTAAAAAAATACTCAAAATGACAAGATGGGATGAAAATTTTTCTATGCCTCATCTGTTGGGTCGCCACTTGCCATAGCAACACATAGCTAGTTGATTTTTAGAGGCATGAAGTCTCATCTGTGAGGTATTATTTTGTTTTCTCTCTCAAAAATTCAACAAAATCCTCACCGTGAATAGTGAAAATGACCCTTCCATGAGCCCACTGGGGCATATATAGGCTCATTTTTTTTTCCATTTTTCACGGTGAAAATGTTCCTTCATCCTTCCTATTTTCACCCCACCTAGCTAGGGGAAAAAACAAGAGGGTCCATATACTCACTTCTTCATCATATTTTTCTTCTGATTCATCAATTTTTTCTTAAGCATTCTTCTCGTCGTAGTAGCTTCTTCCGATTTTTGAAACTAACCTAATTTTGAGTTTTGTAGAATGTAATTCCACGTTAGGCATTGTAGTTTCCTACTGAGCTCGAACTCTTGAGGCATCATCAATACCTACCTACTTGACCTCTACGGCCTCTACAGTATCCTTTTTGGCAAAATCTATAAAATTTTCAAAATTTCATTTGTCTTCTTAACTACTTTAGTGTAGGTAATTTTTCTCCAAAAATTCAGCTCACTAAAGTGGAGGCAAAATATAGTGTCATAAAATTGCACCTCATGGCAATTTCACACTTGCGCATCTAGCTCGTTGCATTTATGGCACATATCAACATTAATGACAAAAACCTATGAGTCAGAATTTCATGATTCCAACTCCATAGAAGACAATGATGGAGCGTTAGTAGCCTGGATATCTCATTCTTGCAAAGTTTTGAGTAGGACAACTATGCGACGTGTGGACATCCGCGTGACGCGCTAGCATCCCTGAACTTTTCTAGATTTAAATGAGGATATTTTGTGTCCCTTTCCTAAGACATGTATCATTATGGAAAGAATACAAAAGTAATGTCTCTTCTCGCCCATGCAACCTCACAAAACTTCCCTTTTCACTCTTTCTCTCATTCATTCTCATTCTCTCTTGTTCAATATTGCTCTCTCCTATTCTCTCTTCTACATATTTTCTATCTTGCTCTCTATATTGAAGCTCTACCATATTTCTATCACAACAATCAAAGCTCTTGCAAGCTAGCACATCACATCTATCAAACTAAGAGGGGAGCCACGACTATTGGTAACACTCTTGTATATTTGTCTTGTTTATTTACTATCATCTAATTGACTCATCTATTTTATTTGTGATAGGGGCTCTCCTCCATAGTGGGGTTTGTTTCTATCACACGTCTTTACATTTCATGTTATTTTGTCTATCTCTATCTATCTGGTTGTTCGTGGAGGTGAAAACACCAAAATGGGGGTTTGCTTGAAGCAAGCCCTGAAACAGGCCCAACATTTTTCCTTGTTTTCCTTGTGTGTAGATGTACAAATATGAAGAGTTGGATGTTGTAGACCTAATGTTTTTACTCTTTGTTTTGACAAGGACGACATTGTGGGGTGCAGATGTCTCAATGGTGCACTGTCGTTCATGGCCGAGGTTTAATCCTTCTGGGGGTAGAATCTTTGATTTTTGAGATTTTTGTTTTCATAATTTATAGGTTGTAATTTTATCATCAATTTCTATTATTAAGTAGTTTTATCATTCTCATCCTTAATATCTTAACCTTCATTTAATTAAGTTGTGTAAATATTCTCCATTTCATATCTTGTCACCTGAGCTTTGTACTTTGAGATAATTGAGGGCTATTTTCTCCTTAAAGACTCTATTTTTCTTAAGTCTCAAGAGTAGTGAATCCCCTCCTTTATAGAGACTAGCAACCCCACACTTGAAAATAGTCTCAAAACCCTTCTTTGCATCCCAACATGTGAATAATCTTGTTCCATCACCATTTTAACTCTGATTTGGCATTTAAAAACACTCAAAAAACTACCCAAAACAAAACTTGGGTGTGAGAAATGATGCAAGTAGCATTTCAAAAGTTGAAACAATGAAAAAAATGGTGAATAAACACTAAAAAAGCTCTCAAACAATTTCCACGTAAATTGTCTTTGTTTCTAGTGATGGGATGAGTTCCTTGCAAACTAAAATAGTGAAAAGCTAGCTCCCTACATCCTCACAAGCTTGGTCAAAGAGAAGGCCTTTCATCATATGAAATTGTGGAATGCACATTGAAGGGAAATGTTTACTTCTCTAATGTTTCATAATGCACGTGAAAATATTTAAGCCCCCCCTCCATATTATTTGAAACATTAGAAATATTAAATATTTGTAAATTTAAAAAACATAGTGAACTTGGGACTTTACTTTCTCTGCAGGCCAAATGATGGAACCAACTAAAAGAGCACACAACCCCTGGGAGCAATGAAAAATTGTAAAGAGTCATTATTAATTATTTATATCATTGTGTTATCACTGAAAATTGTGCAACAAACATATTTTTTATACTTCCTTTGTAAATTGGGTCTTCCAACAAGGAACTTAAAATTTTTTGGTTTGAAGCTCAAAACATCTTTGACGTCCACAAAAATAGAGCTATAGGAAATTGAAGAAAAAATAAGAACTAGGTAGTTTCCAAAATTGAACCATTTGAAACGTTTTATGGGACCCTCTAGAACCGCTCCAAAATGGTGACACATTAAAATTTGCCTCAAAACTCGTCCAAATTCTATGAAACTATGTTTGAACACTCATGAAGAATTACCTAAACTTTCTACTAACCGTATACTCATGTCGAGCCCTAGATCAAAAAATTTTAATGGAAAATTTTTAGGGCTAGTTGGTTGTCATAGGGCTTAGAAACAAGGTTTTGTCGCCAATTTAAAGAACACTATACACTAGAAATAAAGGAAATTTATGGGTGCTAACAAAATAGAAAAAAGAGATAAGAAAGTGAATGGAAGAGATTAAGAGGAGATGCAACACTATTTACTTCTCTCAAAGAGGAAGAGAAGATTTTTCCCTTGAACACCATATTAAGAGTTACATAAATGGAGAAGATAAGATATGCGAATAATATTAATGGAGATTTCAAAAGTAAACAAGAGTGAAAACAAATAATAAATTGTACCCAAAGAATCTTGAAGTAGGTATGTGAAAAGATGAGGTAAATCCACTAAAATCCTTCTCTCAAAAATCTACGGTAAAGAAAGGAGAACCTAAAATAAACAATAAAAATCTCCAATGATATTATGATAAATAAATATCTCCAAATTTATCAAGGGCACAAGAGGAATTTGATGTATGTGAAATAGAAAGTTGAATAATGGAATATTGGATGATAGAAGTGAAAAGAAGAAAAGATAATAGATTTTGAGAGCTAACAAGAATGAGTGATTGAGAGAGATAATTCTTGCATCAAAAAAACATAATGAGTTGTGTATGATTTTAGGAGAGAAGCATTTGAAACGAATGTATTTTGAATATATACTTGGTGCCTATGAGGTAGCCAACAAGAAAACCTCTTGAAAAGATGTGACACTAAGTCACAACCAAAGAGCCTTTCAAAACATGATGTTAAATTTAGTTTTGTAAAGTTTGTCACATATTACTTTTAATTTTTTTTGGCAAACATATATATGATCATGTTGGAGTTGAGAAAGATCTAAAAATAATTACACTAAAGAAGATGAGGTGAGATGTTAGATGAAGGTAAAACTTAACAAAAGCATGAAAATAACTTCATTAAAACTTGATTAGGGAAAAAAACTAGATTGAAATGCTTAATTAGAATTAAAACATATTATGAGAGTAAACACTAATATATATATGTTTGCTATTGGTCCCTTTTATGAGTTGTTATGTTGCTATCTTTATAATTTTGTAAAAGATTTGGGCACTTCCAAAGCGCCGACTTTTATCCTTAAAAAAGGTGCAACTTACAAGGTGAAAATTATTGACAATATAATTTTTGAAAAATTGTTCTAAATATATGATATTTAAGTTTTCTTTTATTCTTTAAAAAAAAAAAAATCACTCTTAGAAGGAAGATCCCAAGACACGGGCATGCATTTTTAGGAGTATACTTTCGAAGAAATAGACATTTTGAAGATACTTCATTGCTCTTGAAGAAGAATATCAATTTCATAAAGAATGGCTTTTTTCTAGAATATTCATATTTAAAAAAAAAATCATATCTCAAAACTAAATTAAGTGAAATGTATATCCGACCACTTAAAAATAATATTAAATTTTCATTTGTTCTCTTTAGAGTCACTTTGGCATACATAATATGACTTTCTTCTCCAATACTACAAAGTGTTGGTTATTTGCTTTCAATCCTTTAACCAAATTGGCCTAAACCATCTACAAATCTCACCTTTCATACAAGGTATGGTATATGTCTTCCCATGTCAGAAAACTCGCCTTAATGTACAAATGCCATTAGCGAAAGAATGGATTCAAGAAATACTCAATCGGAATATACACCCCAACTAGAATGTGTTAATAGAATCAATCAATCTAATGCAACAAATATCGCATGTCTTAGAGGCCAAAGTAGGAATTTCCAGGCTGCTTAGTGTCATAAAATGTGTCATTGTTATTTGGGAAAATTGCTTGCCCATAGGCCTTTCCCTTATCCTGTATCAAAGTAGCCTACCACACCATATTTTGTTTCTAAGTTAACCACTTAAAGGTGAGCAAATGTTTTTACAATTTGCTTCCTATTTTGGGTTTTGCCTTGTAGCAAAGAGAGTAAAAACTGCATTACCAATCTTCCTTTTTCCTTGTAAATTTATGTTTATTCATTTTTTGTTATGGACTTGGTTTTGTTAGACTTTGTAGGTGTTATTTTCCACCGCCCTCTCTTTTTTAATATTGTACTATTATCTTTATTAAATCAAGTTAAATAGAAATATTCACCCAAAGGAAAACCAATTGGTTGCAAGTTCCTTACTCCATAGATAATAAGCATATAAAATTGAAGCTCCTTCAAGAGTTGGGCCACCCCATACATAGAGGCCAGTTGTACTTTTTGCTTGTGCTCTATCTCTTTCTAAACAATATTCTACATATGCATTTTATAGACTCTCAGATGAGAAGCAGTGCCATGCACATTGCGCCCATGCTCAATAATAATAATATATAACAACATAACTTGTAGGTAAAAAAAAAGCGGTGAGCGCAAGAAAGATAAGCTGTGTGCGACGGAACTTCTGGAAGGCATTTTCTTCAAACCCTACACGTGAATCTCTAGTTTTATTCTGTCGTATTTGTTGTCCATTTTGGTTGTGTTTTAAGGGAATTTCTATACAGGGAAGCGTTGCTTGTGGAGTGACGTGCCTTTATTTAGGTAGGGGATAGGTTTTATCTTTTCACACTCAACGACAAAACTTATTACCTTCTTGTTATGTGGCTAAAAGCAGAAGCCAGGAAACTTGGGGGGGACCAGGTGGAAATGTTGAATGAATCACAACAACAGGAAACCTCTTTGTCTGCTGAAGGCGACTCAAGGCAGCTTGGTATTATTGGAAGGAAAAGGAGCTATGCCTGCTGAAACACGGAAGGTGGAGCAAAGCATGTAAGAGATAAAGAATTGTAGAAACAAATGGATACTGAAGCAAGTAAGACCTTAGAATGCCTGCTTCCTGATGATGTTGTTGAAAGCATTGTTGAATGTCAAAATAAATCTATCATTTTGTTTTTCCTAAGAGGCATTCCGTCTAAAAGTGACTTCTATAAATGGGCTAAAATTAACTGGGAAAGCAGGGGTTGGGAGATTGAGGCATTGAGAGGATTGGGAAAAGGGTATGTGTCATGTAAGTTTAAATCTGTTGATCATGCCCAGGCAGTTCTGCAGTATCGGACATGGGTTATTTGTGGCCAAAGTTGCTATTTACAAGCTTGGTCTCTTGATTTTCACCCCAAGGGTCCCTCCAAAACTAGGTACCCCATGTGGATAGAGCTACCATTTTTAAACCTAGCGTTCAAAACCTTTTTAAGGGAGTTTGTATCTCAACTTGGGAGAGTCCTTTGGTGTAAAAATAATTTCGATAAATTCTCGAGCTTAAGGGTACACCCACGGGATTGGGTAGAAATGGACTTAAACAATCAATTACTTGAGAATATCAAACTGATTGGGCCAGGGTTTGAGGTTTTCCAGCCAATAGTTTATCTAAACAAGCAGAATGCCTGCTCTTTTGTCGACGAGAGGAACATCTTATTCAGGACTATCCTCTCAGGAGAAACAAATACGCCCAAGCTAATACTCCAGCTTTACCTAATCCACAATCACTGCAACAACATTCCCAATCTAAATTGCCTATAACAATTCCTCAATTGAAACAAGAAGAAAACAAAATTTCAGAGGACAAAAGTATGAATGATAAATCCCCTATCTACAAAGATGTCATTATGACATATGGCTGAAGAGTGTTCAAGAAATAGAAGGAACCTTCAAATCCCTTTGATACAACTTTTGGTCAATCCTCTACACAGCCAAAATTGCTCTTCAAATCAACCTAATAATTTAAGGACTCTTCAAGACTTAATGGAAGACGAAGATCTCATTCTCCCCATACAAGACATGTTTCTTCATCCCCACTTCCTAGACATAGGTCTAGGTCTCCTAATTCAACTGAGAAGGAACATAGACATGTGGACCAATCAATTGTTCTTGCCAATCGCTTTGATGTTCTGCCACAAGTAGAGGATCCCTTAATTTTGCTTAATCATGCATTTTAAAACAATGTCTTGGAATGTTAGAGGGTTATCTCTTCTCACAACAAGTTTGAGGTTAAGGAGGCTATTGTCAAATGGAAACCTGATATTGTCTTCCTACAAGAAGTCAAGCTTAATGTCTCACGTCTTGGTTCTTCTCTTTCCAATGTATGGAGAGGAGCTACTTTCTTTCATACACTACATAGAGAAGGCATGGGGGTTGTTATTGGCTTAGCTCCATGGCTTACCAGGGTTGTCCTAGATAAAGGTGAGATCCTTCCCATAGTTGTGTTTGGATCCTTAATTTTATCAATGGTCAACCCATTGCTTTCTACTCAGCTTATGCCCCTAACATTGCCAAAGAAAGATCTGAGTTATGGGAATGGATGTCTAATCATCTTCCTCATGTTGATTGGGTGATTGGAGGGGACTTTTATATGGTGGAACATCATGTTGATCGCAGTTGGGAAAATCATGTTAAACTAACTAATGAGGAGTTTGACAAGTGGATTTTTTTTCATAATTCTTGTATGGTTATAGATCCTATTAGTCAAAAAATGTTTATTCATAAATTCAACTAGTTTACTTGGACCAATTGTAGGTTGGGTGCTGATAGAAAACTTGGTCATTTAGACAGGTTTTATAATTCCCCCAACCTATAGCTAAGCCAAGACTCCATGGGGAACCTTGTGAAAGTTGACTACTCTACAAATCTCTCATACCATTTCCCTATTCTCTATGATTTCACTAGAGAAAATTTTACAGACTCTCACCTGCCCTTTAAACTTAATATATCCCATCTTAAAATACCTTATTGTGTTGATGCTTTGTTAGGAATTTGGAACTCCATCCCCAAGCCAAAGGAAGGAAAATCTTATAGGGAATGGTAACAGGATGCTATTTCCCAATGTGCAGATTTCTTATATGCTTTTGGTAAAAGATTGGCTTGGCAGTGAAGACGTAAAGAAAAATCTCTATAAGGAAAGTTAGAGATGAATAGGAAGTTAATCTTCATCCAGATAATATTCATGTCCAAACTTCCATAGCCACTATTGAAAGACAACTTCGTAAACTTGATATGTATAGGGGACAAGGTGCTAAAATCAAGGCCAGACTACATTGGTGCAAAGAGGGTAACAAAGGTTCCAAGTATTTTTTTAATTACTTAAATTATAAGCATAAAAAGGAGTTTATTGGATCAATACAAGATGAGAATGGAAAAATTTACACTAATCCACAAGAAATCAATAAGTATATTCCAAGATTTTTATGAGAAACTCTTTGGAGTGGAATCTCATTAGAAAGATGCTCAATTTCAATATTAGAAGATATCCTTAAAGGAATCATTCCCAAAAAGGTGGACCAAGAGTATAGTCACTTTCTTGATCAAGATATTTCTATTGAAGAATTGGAACATAATATTTTCTATGGCTCCTAACAAAAGCCTTGGGATTGATGGGTTACACATTGAATTTTATCAAACTTTGTGCCCTCATATTAAAAAAGATTGTTATCTAATGTACTTAGAAGTTGTAAACCAAGAGTCGTTGGGACCATATATTAATAAAGGTCTAATCAAGTTTTGCCTAAAGGCAAAAAAATCAGATATGATATATGATTGGAGGCCTATTACATTGCTCAACACATCTTATAAAATCATTGCAAAAACCTTAGCCACTAAGATTAAACCAATGGATAAAAGAATTGTTAGACCGGAACAAACAGGCTTCCTTGGTGGAAGATTTATACTTGATAATTTTGTAGACACCTAAATTTGGACATGATCTATCCAAATTCATCCTTTTTTAGTCTAAGCATCCCCTTATCCACATTAATTAAGTAATATCACTATTATTTAATTAATCCTTCTAAAGTTTTTCTAATCCCTAAGGTATCTAGTTAAATAATTAAATACCTTCCCCTTTCATCAAATGAATTAAATAAATATGACATTTATTTAATTCCTCATATGTCCCATCCTCCATCATTTTTATCTAATCCTATTTCATCTTCTAATCTCATCATTAGGGATGTGCATATGCCTAATCCTTGATTAGGATGTCTCACATCCTCCAACTTTTGCAAGTTGTCCTCTAATCTCTCTTAATACCTAACCCTCCTCCTAATCCTTCATTAGTAGCCCTAATGAAATCCTAACCCATGTGATATTTAGTTGGTCACATCCACGTCACATGTGAAATCTAACCCTCTTCCTAATCTTAATTAATTAGTCTAATCAAGTACTTGCACAACCTTAATCACTTAATCAAGTCAACCCTATTAAATGCCTTCTCCTTTTGGACAAGGCATCTCCATTCCCCATGTGAATTTTTAATTCACATTTAATCCCCCAATGCATTTAAGGGAATTTTAAATTCCTTCTCTCATCCCCATGAAAATATTTGAGGAATTCTTAATTCCCCACTTGTCCTCTCACCCACATGGGGACAAATACCTCCCTTTATGAGGAGATCTTGTCTCAATCCCAAGGTACTATGTACCCTCTCCATGTCATGTCCTATCCTTCCACCTCATGTACAACATCATCCCTCTTAAGCCATATCACTTGCCACATGTCAAGATGTGAGGGCTTGTGAGTTCTCAACTCACCTTAGCCCTACATATTGATCTTGGTGGCTCAATCTTGACCATCCATTTCCCTAGGGATTTCCAAAATCCCTATAAATACCCCCTCTTTTCTCTCATTTTGGAGAGATCATGCATTGTAGCCAAACTCTTGCAAATTTTTCCTAGAATCCATACTCAGCCATTTTCATGCTTGCACTCACTTGCATTCACCTTCATATCATCATCTAGCTTGCATCTCTTGCCATCCAAGGAGCACACAACACCGAAAATCGAAGGGCCAACCAAAGGATCGATTCAACACAAGGTAAAAGGTTTCATTTGTTGTTTTTGTTTTGTGTTGATTCCAACTAGGGTAATCTTGAGGTGTAGGTTGTTTTAGTGTTATTTTGCATTACTTTGTTTGCTACTCATTTTCTAGCACCTAGATTCGACCTATCACATTTCTGGCACACCCGGTGGGACCCACAAACGGGTCTCTTGCTTTTATGTTTTCTATTTTTTGACTTTTTGTAGGTACAGGTTATAGAGGGGCAGACCCGACCTAATAGACAGGTAGACCCGACCTAACACACAAGTGGACCCGACCTAACAGACAGGCGGATTTGCCCCAGACAACTTTTTTGAAAAGGTGAAATTTTAGTTTTTCAGCATTTTTTTGGCTATTTTAAGGGTTCTTAACCCCTAATTAGGAACATAGTTTAATTAAAAGGTGTCAATCAACCTTGTATGTTGTGTTTTTAGGTAAGCTATTTGATGTATCCAATCCCCTTGTGCCATTCGGCGATCTTGGGTGACGAGAAATCGTAGCTTACCATGTCCTTTGAGTCTACCCATTTTATTTTTCTTAGTGGGACCTACTTGGGGATTTCCTCACCCCAAGGGATGATTCCAACCACGCGTATCAGCAGGGTATATAAAGGGGGGAGAGCGAAAGTTGTACCTCAATCTAACAATGTTGTAATTGGTGAAGCATTAGGATGATGTGAAGAGTTGGTCCGAGCCTTTTAGGTTCCCGACTCACGCTTGTAACGGGTTGGTGTTCACGGTTTGGGCCTCACGTACCGAGTGTATATCGAGGACTCCCTAGTAGCCATGTTCATCCTAGATTAGAGGACTTTGTTGACCATTTCCTCTCTGCTAGACTTAGGCTTGTGATTGTCTGATTTGTCTTCTTTGTGCGAAACTAGTGATTGTCCGATTTCCTTCATTTTTCCATAGCCTTTTGATTGATGACCATTGCATTTTCAGTCCTTTGCCTTGGCCTTTTTTGTCAAAG